>JARJLF010002040.1:0-52294 GCA_029378395.1 Mycena leptocephala | reverse complement strand
AATCAACAGTCTCGAGAGGTCCGGGATACTCACACTGTTTTCAACTTGGAATGGTTGCGAGGGGAAAGGTCCAGAAGCTTGAAGGCTAGGAAGTCGATCTTATATATATGTCAGACGTCCACGCCATGCCTACGTGGCTGCAAGGTGCTGTAAGACATCGACCATTGATAACCGGATCGCTCCGAATTCTTTGGCATCTTAGGATAGATCCCGCCATCATATCGGTAGCTGCCACGTTGAAAGCATGCCTCGCATTTGGCAATGCAACGTGCCCGGTTTCGCCGCTCCCAGCGCTTCCATCGGCGCCTATCTCGTACCCCGAGGACAAAGCGCGGTGGAAGGTGGCTCCATTCAAAACCTCCTAGCAAATAGACTCCTCCGACCAACGTCGACAAACTCACTCTGGCGCATGCGTGGGCCTCACGTCCTGTTAATTTGGTACGAACCCGAAAATACAAGGGTTTACTTTAATCACACAGTAGGAACAGCTGGTTGACAGTGGCGTTTTCATTTCTCAGTCGACAAATTCGCCATCGGAGTTAAGATGCCGTATTGTGATCTATTGTGATGCAGATGAAGCATTGGGTTCGGAGCGGCATAAAAAAAGCTGTAACCTGCTACGTAGAAAGTTGGACACTGGCACAACGCAGGACTTTGAGACGAAGTAGATGAATTCAAGGCAGCTTGGGTGTTCCAGGATCGAGACATGGAATTTGTGTGGCAGATTTGGCGTGAGAGCCCGCCATGTTCACGGAAGCTGATTGAGGGCTGAGCATTAAGCGCCGACAATGAGCATTGAGCAACATTTGAAGTCCAGCGCGCGTGAAGCGCAGATGGTGTGCGAACTAGAGTGGAACGTAAGTACTTGGTCGGACGCAAGAAAGGGTCGGAAACAGGCGAGTCCGCTGTCAATCAAATGGGTGTGACGCCGTCCACTCAAGACGCATTTCACGGCGCTGCGTTGATCGTGGTCTAGACGCCGACGCCGATGACACAATCGCGCCGGGTAGTCAGTGTAGTGTCAAACACACATGTCAGGTGCGCCACCCCTTCGCATGAGCCCGCGGCCCCGCGGTACATAGTGTTGGGAATTTAAGGGACTTGGCAGTCGCGCGAACGTGCTTAAATCTACGCTGCTGGGGTGTGCGATGGCCACGGGGGCTACAGCTGGCCGACACGTGCATGCAGTGATGAAATCACACAGATGAGATGCGCCGATCTGGTGATCGAAGCTGCATGTGGAGGATCTGATGCGCTAACCGTGAAAAAGTCACACCCTTTGCCCTTGCCTGTCGAAATTTTGCAGTCTGCTATTGCATGATTTTGTACCATTAAAAAATCAGAGACAAATCGGCTGGCTTGTCTCTCTCTCCCGAACTGTCACCTCTCGCGCTTTCACCAAGACATCATACTCAATAAAGAGAGTACGGCCGACAAGCGGCACAGCCCATGACCATCATGCAGAAACTTCCTGCAGAAATGTCTCTAACTGTTTTATGTACCGGTGAACCATGTTCTCGCGGCCTCGTGCCAAGACTCTCTGTGTTGGCCGTGCAAATACGTTGTGAACACAAATTTCCCTATCTAACTCGCACAAAAATGCGGCGACCTAACTTTTTGTGTCTAGACATTTCTCACAGCGCACTATAAATTTCCGTCGACTAGGAACAGAAGCCAGGGCCGGTGATAAGTGTTCAGTTCACGACGAGCTACAAGCTGCGAATGCTATTCATACACAACTTTGAGACTACTTTGTAGGGGGGGCCGTTGGTGTGGAGAGAGAACGAACTATGGGGTAAGTAAGGCGCCATTTAAAGTCCATCACAAGTTAGCTGGACAACTAGAAAGAAAGATCTCTCGTGAGGCATGACTAACGGCCGGACCAACGATATGCAGTCCAAGAGACGTTTCTCCCAACCTGACCGTCATTGTGGGCTATTTGAAAGACAGGAGTCATTTCAGCGGGTCTGCTCTTCCATTCCGTAGGACTCCCTGCAGATTGGGATACATCCTCCGAATTATTCGGGCCCCTAATAATATTGGAAAATGAACTGTGAGTCGAACGCGAAAGGTCGGCACACTCGTTTGGAATCGTGGGATAGAAAATTGAATACCAAATCCATATGATGCGAGAGCCGCCACTGCCGCGGTCGAAGATGGGTGGTTCCATTTGAACTGATCGGCAATTCGAAAAGTATCGGATTTTCTTGTGAGAATAGATAGAGAAAGTTCCACTGTTGTGAATCGTGACGGTGTGAAGACAAGCATTGATGGTGGCCCAACGCCGCTTTCGCAGATGCGCACGGCTACGAAACCCATCGAGTAACGAAACGATAATTGTAATTGCCTGGGCCGTTTCACGGTCTGCTTGAGGTTGATTGCTCAAGTAGGCATGTAGTGCGAGAACGCAGCAAATGCGGTGAAGATAAAGGTCGCACTGAAGGAAGGACTCGCAGTAAACGGCTGTAAAGTCTTTCAAGACTGTGCAGCATATCTCTCGCGCACAAACGATACGATTGAAAATGAGACTTACCGTCGTATAAACTTGAGCTCCCCGCCCCAGTCTAACTGGTAGACCAAAGCCGAGATACTCTGCCGCAGTTTTCATAAAGATACAACGAAGGGCATCTTCCGTGTTGTAAGTAATGGAAGTCTTCTGAATAGTCCTTGGGCTCAGTCGTCTCGTGTCGCACGGTTTTCTCCAGACCGCACCAAACAGCAGTATCCAGGTCACGAGATATTTTTGGAAGGTCTTCGGTACTCAGACCCAGTGAAAAACCCGTCTTGGGATATCTTGGACAACTGCCAAAATCCTGATATTCCCGCCAAATTGAGCAAAATTTCAAGATATGCCAAGACGGTTTTTTCGAAAATAAGCATGCGGCAACAGGAGCCAGGAGAATTTTGGCAGTCCGCATGGTATCCCAAGATCTGCCAAGATATCCCAAGACGGGTTTTTCACTGGGACTCAGACAAAAGCACTGCGGATTGAACTCTACAGGCCAGAGACAAAACATAATCAGAATTATGAGTCCAGTCCCGGCCATCATCTAAGTTGGAACACCGACACCTATCTTACAGGAGAAATTTTATTTTTATGCACTATTGTCAACTCATCAATATGGATTCGAAAGGAGCTCCGCAAATTAGGTGAGACAAGCTGCTTGTGTTCTCTATAGATAAGTCACATCCGATTGCTTTCTCAATTGCCTGAACTGATGCTGGAGAAGAAACAGAAGAACAAATGTCTGATTTCTGGTGCCATTGACGGGTTAGGAATGGGTTCAACTAAACTAAATTGGTCTCTTAGCACTAGTGGGAGCTGGCCTTTATGTGTGCCCCGAGTCCAACGCCAGTCTAATCCGGATTGGTGAAAGGTTAAGCTCGCCAAAAGGGGGAAACAAGTGTCGGAAACGAAATAAATTGCAGCGAGCAATCATTCGGGCGTAGGAGTCGATCGATTCTCGGACTGCTGGCTGCGCGTACCTACTTGATAAGACGACGAAGCTGTGTACAAGCCCGAATATTTGTCCTGCTAATCTCTGTGCATAGTTGATGAGCTATAAGTGCGGTGTTCCCAGCAGGCATGTGTATTTTGCCTCTGGCGGATGCCGGTAGCAGAATGCAGGCAAAGGGCGAGGAATGAGAGCAGAGAGAAAAGGGCCAATTAGATATTTTCTTTCGAACGCGGGGAGTTGTACCCCAGATTCGGAGTTGCACGTGAATGCTCAAGTTCACGGTAATCTTTGCTCTGTGCTGTACACGCTCTTGATTATTTCAACCGGTTCATCCGCGGGTAAAAACTAAATAAAATGTTGGGTGGGAAGGCAGCGATATTGAATGTAATATGCATGAATCGGATTCCGGATCACACAGTGATCCACCCGCAACCAGAACAAGGGACGGTTGAAGCTCAAGCAGTGGAATCTAACGCCAATAGAGCAAAAGGAAGGGAGACTCATGGGTGTGGAACAAGGTGCTGAGGCGATTGGCGCGCTAGCCAGGTTTTCATAAACCAAACGGCGACCAAATATTGTAGAACTCGTATGTTCGGTAGTGGTATACAGGTATTTGGCGACTCAGCCCGAGGACGACGAGAAGAGGTCTGGATGGACCCTAAAATCAGCTTTGAACGGTCTGAATGCGGTCAAGCTTCCACGTAACAAAGGAAATCAGATTATTTAATCAACAACTCCCACTTTACAACCCTTACAGCTCAAATCCAAACTGACTCGAGGGTGTTTAAAATATGGTATCAACCAAATGGCAAACTAGGGAGGTTACAAGAAACTAATATAATGTTATCATACTCCCATGTGAATGAATGGTATCCGTCGTTCGTAATGCACTTTGTGTCCTTCAACTGTTTGACTGCAAGCTGTAAAGCCTCGGCTGCATCAATATGTTTCGGGTGTTGACCATCACGGAACAATGAGAGTATACAATCTCTGCAACCACTGGACCATCGTTGTCATTCATAGACCACATGGTTCCAATTGCACTTGGGAACCCAACAGCAATGAATCCACCACTGAGGTGAAACGATTGATTTGCCAGTTGAGTATCTCTGATAAATCTACAAGCGATGTGTACTTAGAAACTCAACCCGCGCTCTGCGTGCATGCAGTTTTAGCAAGAGGCTGCTGCTTTTAACTCGTCCATTGCGATTCCCTACAATGCCCATGAAACCATGTGGTCCGGATCCACTCAATGGTCGTCATCGCTCGTTCTTCCTTCTGAAGGGTGGTTAAAAGGCTGCATCGAGTTCTTGCGTGGGTGTTTACCGCTTGACCACTCGAAGTGATTCATGGTAATTCCGGGATTCTCAACGAGTCACGGAGGATGGCTTACTTTGGCTGTCTCCCTCGACGGATGTTGGCGTGCCAAAACTGCGTCGAGCGGGTGAGGATAATCATCTTCTCCAAAAATTTGGCGTCTCCCGCTCCAGTTACCAATTACCACATACGAAGAACTCCGCATGGGCACAATGCAAATTTTGATTCAGCACTCTCGTATACCTGTGTGCGCAGAAGCCCATGAATTTGGATGCGGTTGAGGGCGTAGGGCGGGCACATGGCGGGCATTGAGGGAGCTAGACGGAGAACCCTAGATTTTCTCAGGACCAAAAGAAGGTAAGAAAAAGCGAGGTCCATGATCAACAGACGTGTGTCTAAAATCTTCCCAGCAGAATGTGAACACAAAAATATGTGAACGACGTAGAGGTCGTAATCATCGTTCCCACTACGGGACCCTACAAGATTCGCGTAACGCGAAGTGGGGCGCCTTTCGCCCTATTGGACATGGCAGGCGAGAGAACGGTGGCATACCGCAGCCAGACGGGATCATCCTTGGGCAGAGTGAAAGAGAATTTGCCAACAAGCTCGCATATGAGCACCTGCATCTCCAATATCCTGCTCACCTCGAGATAAATCAATCAATCAATACCGTCAATGAATGAACGACTCACGCAAAACGCCAGCTGCGTCGAACAGACAGTTAGTAAACTGAGTTGGGGTTCCCAGAGATCTCACCCCAGACAGGGCCGCCTAAAAAGCTCAACCTGAATTGATCAGCTCAATATGATGTCCCAAGGGGAAAAAAACGAGGAAATCCACGGACAGGTTAGCGTATGGCCCTACACTGGTTTCGTCCTTGTAGGGTGACCCTTCAAGCCATCGCTGGGCCTTAAACTCATGTGAATCAGCGCCCCAGAAGCACTCAAGTCTAAGACATATAAATCAACGGGGGGAGTCTAAGTCTAATGCAGAGCAGGGATGCACCTTTGGAATGAAGCAATCGCCAATGTCACAAGCTGGCCCTTGCGAACGGGGATCTGCGTAATGACTTCTTCCGTTGAGGTTTTGTTATCCTCTGTCATAGGAATGACCGCGTCTGCGAGGGCGACACGCTCGTCAAGAGCCACCGCCGGATAGAGTCGGAGCGTTTCCTACGCATCGCGACCACAGGTCAGCTTACATCACTGACTCTCGCGCCCAAAAGACGGCACCTTGATGAATGCATTGAGTAGGGGCATGCTATCATATGGGACATTGTGGGGATTGGCTCCAAGATTGGACTGGATTTCAGCGCGCAGTTGATCCTGAAAATGGGGATGCCTGGCGAGCTCCACCAACCCGAACGCCAGGGTATTTGCCTAAATACGGAACGGCGTTTAGGAAATGCTACAACTGAAAGCAGGAAGTAAATTGGCCGCCGTGGTATCTTGGCCCGCAGTGAGAATGACCGCAGTCTGAGCCATGACCGTCTCCTCGCTCATCCCTTTCGTCGTGCTGTCTGACTGGACGGGATTGACTGAGAAATTCCTGTCAATCGGACGGCCGAAGAACGAACAGAAACTCACGAAGCTGGCCATAAACATCGCTGTCAATCTCCAGCCCCTGCCGCGCCGCATCCATCTTCTCCCGTACGACCCGACGCCCAAGATCCTCCGCAAGATATTTTGCCTTGCGGATGGCCCTGAATGCACTAGTCGGAAGATAAATCCCTGCGTTGAAGAGTGAAGTGGGCAAAAGTGCGCCGAAGGCGTTGGCTAGGATCTGCGCTGCAGATTGACTGGAGGCAAGCACCCTGGGAGAACGGCCGTCATGAAGGAGCCGTTGGACCTAAAATATCCCACACACTATCTGGCAGTTATTGGCCACTAATTCCTCTCCTAAATCTTCCGTCGAACAACCGAGGACGGCTGTATAATCGTCAGAACAAATGTCGACTATAGTTACAGCATACGTATACCATACCTTCGCTAACTGCGCCCAGAGTCGCGGTGCCGAGCAGAGGGGAGATATTGATCGACGATGCAGAGGATTGTTCCACCTGCTCCGTCAGCTAGAGATGCGAAAGGTGTAATGAGGGAGTCGGAGTAAATGGGCAGTCAAATATCGTTACTGCTTGTGTCAATTCCTCACAGCGGCAGTAGTAAACCCCGTGTTCAGTGCAGCGCGGAGCCGTTTGTGGGCGTCTCCTATGGTGTTATCATGCTCAGCACCCAGTACTATTGTAAGTTAAGGTGTACGTGCAGCACGAATACGTACCTCTCACGGCCGAGATGTTTCTCTTCCCATAGAGTAAATGTGAGAAATTTTCTACGATTGGGCCATGCACGAACTGCGCGCTGTTCAAGACGTATTGAAACGCAAGCGGGTCGGAGACCATCAAGCGGTCTTGCTGCGGGGGGCGTGAAGGTACAAACCGACATCGGTGGACCCAGCTCACCCCGAAGCATTCTTTGAGGCGATAGATCGGTCCGTACAGTTTCAGCCAGGTGAATTCGTAGTCACCGTAGCTTGGAGGCAGGAGCAGCTGCAACATATTGCCTGGATAAATGGTTCTATTAGGCCGGTGCAGTCGCAATAGGACGCTTCGCCGACCGAATATTCATGACGGTGAGGGTGGACCTGGGATATTCTCGATGCCGCTCTTGCGATGGAGGACCCGATACAATGCCACGGTGACGATCGCAGCAATGAGAACAGTTGCAGAGCTCATGGCGAGGTATTTGCGCGAAGGATATGGGTGGTGGTGCAGGAGAGTGAGATGTGCGGTGAGATACATGCCGTGAGCTCATCAGCTGAGGCCCACAACACCCACGTTCTATCGCCGTCATAACCAAGGGGGAATCGGGATTCGAAAAAAGGATATAGGGTCGAAAAGTTTTTTCAACATTCCTTGGACTCCCCTCCCCCTCCCTCCTTCCATAAAGGGAAGAAGTTTCCCACCCCTAGCGGCGGTCCGTTCTTTCCGGTCATGTGCGTCCTCACCGCCACACCCCAATTCGCCACAAAATTCCAACAAAATTCACGATTTGTTTTCCAGATCATTGAGGGCATTGTTCCAGTCCTGTCCAACTATTATGTGAGTACTAATGCATTAAATTTGACTTATTTTCGTTGTCATATGGCCCGCTATTGGTGTACAAAACTGAACTGAACACTCCTCAGCTTACCACAGCCCTCTGTTTGAGCTCCCAACGGTGAACTTGAGCCCTAAAGGCTCATAGACATGTTTTAGAGGCTCTTTCCCCTCCCTGCTAATATATAGGTAGAAGTTTTTTTCAGCCCTCCCGGGACCCCCCCTCCCCCTACCCCCTGTCGGAGATTCGAATCCCGATTCCCCCTTGGTCATAACTTTACAAGACATCGGATCCAGCAGTACATATCGGCAATATCGGAATTCATCCCCACGCCCGAGTTTTTTTTCAAGAGTAGCACTGGCGAGAAATTCGTCGAAGTCGCGAGCGGAATCTCTGTGAGCCGGGACGAGGATCTTGCGCGTGAATTGAGGGTCATCTCCGATGTCATGAGAAACTCGCAGCTGTCACCTAAATATAAGTTGAATAAGTTATAAGTATCTATCCAACCACATTTCATGCGATTGCCATTGGCTGGCGATCATTCCATGACCACGGAACGTGAAATCATCGACACGCTGCTCAGGGAACTCCGCGACTCTTTGGCACTTCGTCTAGCCCTCAAGGCTCAAGTCATTTTCGGACACCCTACTCCTAGATGGTCGTTTAGGGTACCGCACTTTGGCTGCCCGGATTCGCGTATAAATCCATCTATCACTCCAATATAATATTACTCACGTAATCGGAGTGTAATTAAACAACGAAAAAAAAGCTCTCATAAAAAAAATCTCATAACTCGCAGCACGGGTGGCACCGTCCACCCCATTCAAGGCACTCTCGTATCAAGTGACCGCTCGGGCTTGTACCCGTAAGTAAGTTAGCAACTCGCCCTATTGGCTCTGAGCACTTGAAAGCGCGAAGCATGTACGAGTCATCCATTTCTGCTACAACCGATCAGGTTAACGGCGACGAACTTGAAGGGCGTGTGATCTATCAGACTTTTCGGACGGGCTTGGCTAAACGGCTCAGGGTTGGGAAGTCTGGCATCAAATGTCCTCAAATCCGGCCAGCTCCGGCATCTCCTGTCGAGGTTTCAAATGCTTTACCCCTCCTCAGACCTACATTCCAGGGGTTTGTTTATTATTGCTTGTCACCAACAGTCACTACACCTATCCATTTGTATTGCACACGGCCAATATCGAGCCCCAACTAAGTAAATTCTGCAACACTAATTGAGCGGGAGGTTTTCTTTATCAAGAATGGTACTCAGGTGCAATTTCTCTTGTTCTTCAAGATTGTTTCCCATGTGGTTCCTTTGACTAGAATGTGACGCCATCATGTCTCGGCGGTCTCAATCATTGCCCCTTGGTGAAAAATGTAATAAACAGTATACCTGCCGAGAGAACAAATCATTTGAGTGCGTCAGAGGGGATAGATACCATATGTATATGTTTTTTCCGCATTCGGGTCGCGTCTAGTGGTACGCAACGCGTCAACTGCTCGTGTTCAATTTGTTTATCAATGTTTCCTACAGTGCGCCGCCTGATCGGCACCCATCAAAGTCCGGCGGAAATATCATGATCCCGGACATTTGAGGCTATATACCAGGGCGGCACGTACAACCATTGGGGCGCACGGCACATTCAGATATTAGATTTTACAACGCAACCTGTGAAAGTACTCAATCAGTGCAATTAAATAGGATATTAGTACAGTAGCTGCCCGCGCCGAGTATGATATACATTCTGCCCGAGAGCAACTTCTTTATACCTTTTTAATTGTCACCTGTAAATTGGAACCCACCTCCACCCTAGCCCGTGCTGTGCGAGGATAAGATTCAGGATCAATTTTTGATTGATGCCGCCTTGGCGAATGTGCCGTGATTGAAAAACACGCGTGCCAACCGAATGTGCCGCCCTTTCTCTCACGGCCGGCACATTCATTGAATGTGCCGGCGCTGATCTGAATGTGCCGTGCGCCCCAATGGTTATACGTGCCGCCTTTGGTTATCCCGACTTGAAGTGTATACGAAATGCTGGCCAAATCAAGTCGCTCACTGGAGTCAGAGCACTGGTTGTCTCTTTCTGAGAGTATCCCACTGGCACATTAAAGGATAAACATAGGCCAGACATAGCCAGAGATTTGTGAAGAATCAGTTGTATATGGTAGCCTATTCACGCTGTAGGATCGTTCGGGAATCGAGATATCTTTCTCTGGTGAGTAGGAAAGCATGAGCGCAAGATCCCAGAAGCAAAAGAACAATCAGTGACTTAGCGGTGCGTGATTTATTTGTGCAGGTCAACCGGTGAAAAGAAATCATTGTGAGCACATCTGTATGTGTTTTTTCCCCGTCTATCATTGCGGTGCCGAAAAAATTACCTCCACCACCGGTGTGATTGTTGATTCACACCAGTGGTAAATTTACGATTGCTCATAAACCGGCACTTTTTTTGACTGGCCCAACAGGTGTGCTGTTTTCCCTTTGGCCAACCAGTGGTGACTTTTTTTCTGTCGAATGTCCAATAATTATTACCCCCAATACTTGGATATCCATCACTGTGAGAATGTGGAATACTGGCAAAATAAAGCGGACATTCAAAATACCGGCATTTATAGCCCTCGGTAATATTCGAAAGGATGTTGTATCAAATTTATAAGGGAATCTGACCACTACACAGTGGTTGCAACAAGTTCTGTGCAAACTAATTGTGAACAATACCTAACTAATAGATAGGTTGCGCAAAAGCCGCACGGGCCGCATGCGGCTTTTGTGTATGGTGCAATGCCGCGGCTTTTTCTTCACTGTTTTTGGTTCTTGTATTTTGAAGTACCATTCAATGCCTCCTAAATCTCATATTCTACCCCCATGAGTGTTATGTTTTGGATGTGCACCAATAGGAGGTCGTATTTTTCAGGCATCACAAAGGCATCACTCACTTTTTCCATACTTTGACGTCTACAGCGCAGCAGAGCCAACACCGAGGATCTTCCCTGTCCCCACAGCACTTCACCTTCACCTCAGGTAAGCTTATATCACAATACTTAATTGACACCTCTCAGATTTCGAATTTACCGTACGGCTTTGCACAATGCACAAAAGCCGCATGCGGCTCATGCGCAACCCATCTAATGGAACTCAAGTATCCTTCAATCACACCACAGCTGTCTGTACCTCAAATTTCTGCTTCTCGGCCTCACCGAGGCTCTGGGTGATTTCTGAATCATTTTTAGTCCATTTCAAGGTCACCTTTGACCATTTATTGTTTCTGGGCCAAGCAAAAAAGTACAAACGTACCACAGGTTCAAGGGCTTGTTTCAAAACCCTGAATTGACAGAAAATCAGTCATAGATAATAAATCCTCATAAATCTTCGAGTCTCCCGTGCAATAGGACGCGAATCGGAAAGCGATTATTGAGAGTATGTAATAACGGCGCACTGGCGCCGCTAATACACAGGCCCGTAGTAAAAATTTGGTCGAAACACTACCGTATCCCAGTGTGTTTTGGAAGGAACCGAACGGCCGTCACTGGCACTGGCCACCATCTTCACAAAGGAGGCTGGATGCTGAAATGAGTACATGTCGTAAGAAAGTACGAATATTTTGGCATCGCACTCCGGTGTCGCGGAGATTCTACGCCGGAATTAAAGATTCAAACTGCCTATGAGTGCCGCTTACTCAGTCGCCACTACATTTGTACAGTGGCCAAATCGAACGGGAAATCTTTTGGCGGGGAGACATTCAAAATTGACCTATGTATTTTGGACGTAAATTGAGAATGACAAGGCATGTGGGCGCGCTAGGTGCGCCGGAAAACGATGGATTATACCCTCTCTAGTCCATTTCCGGACCTGTTTGGTGAATTTGGCTGTCAGTGACGCATTTGGTCTACGAAAGATTATTTATCTCACTCAGAACTTATTTTCAGCACAATCCCTCTTGCTAAAGTGTAGCTTGGATGGAAAGGGGCATTTCTACAAGAGGGATTAAATATCTGATTTTTTCTGGGTGAGAACAAACTCTAGTACAGAAGTAGTGGTGACTACGTGAGCGGCACCTTCGACTACGGCATAATCAGGAGAAGGCATGGGCACAAACTCTTCCGTCTGGAGTTGCTTTGGTAGGCCTTGAATTACTTTACCGACCCTGTGTGTGACGGAGAGCTGGCGGCTAACGAGTCCGCGGCTATTTCCGGCACACGAGAGGTATCGAGGCGTTGGCCGGTCGGTCCAACAAGGTGAGTGGCGTAAAAATTAAGATTGACCAGGCACTAACTACGGACATCACAGGGTTATATACTACGGGATTCAGGGGTTGACAGGTGAAGGAAAGGGGAAACAATTCAAGGAGTGTGGTGACGACAGTGCGTCAAGTCGGAGTCCAAGTTAGAAAGTAAAGAGTGTTAGGGAATGAGGATTGAAATAAAACTCACCCTTTATACTGTGCGCCTCAATTCTGGATGATGGGTACCTTGTTTTAGTGCTACCCATGTCGGCAGGAGTTCTTTGGAGAAACGTCGAATACAGTAGAGCCTCAAAGAATCTCAGGGCGAGGGTCTCCCGGAAAGCCTTTCTCGTTTAGGTTTTAGGTGTTGTGATGACAACCAGGCACGGAGTTTGTACGTTGTTATTCCACGGCTTCGGCTTCGACTCGGAGAAGAGCGTAACATCTGACACACTTGCAAAACCTATAAGATGGCCCCACGAATCCGAGGTCAAACAGTGCCACGATGTTTGCCTCAGCATTAGCGACTATATCCCTCTTCAGCGGTGTCGGCCTGTGTAAGCTGTACGAGAACGTCGCTGACCTGCCCAGTCTGCACTATGATTTCGTCATCGTTGGAGGTATGTCCGTTCCGTAAAGCTTAACGTTGATTTCCAAACCAAACTTATTTTAGGTGGTGCGGGGGGCAATACCGTTGCAAACCGCTTGACAGAAGACCCCAAAGTATCTGTTCTAGTGCTGGAAGCCGGACCGTCGTAAGTATCTTCAAGGTTCGACCCATCCGATGGGCTACCACTGATTGAGAACAGAAACACGGGTGTCCTCGACGCGCAAATCCCATTCGTGGCGAATGACTTTGCGAACGCTGCTGGCCCGTACAGCTGGAGTATGGCAAAATCCGGTGCCGAGATACTAATTAACAGTGCGCAGATTACACCACGACACCGCAGGCCGGAGCAGCGGGCCATGTTTTCAACTACCTACAAGGTGAGTAGAAAGCACTGTAAGGCGATCTTTCCGGCGTGGTCTGAACAATATACCAGGGCACCTATTGGGGGGGAGCAGCTCGCACAGTAAGGGTTTCTTCACCTAGTGTGCCGACATATCAATTAATGAATGAACAAAAGACGGCATGGCGTACACCCGTGGCGCAGCAGCCGACTTTGACCGATATGCAAAGCTGACGGGAGATGATGGGTGGTCTTGGAACAAAATATTCCCTTATTTCCTCAAGGTATGTACTCAATGCGGCATTTCGCGCAAACGTTGATCACCATTGACACTAGAACGAGAAATGGACTGCACCAGCTGATAACCACGACACGACGGGTCAATTCAACCCCGCTGTTCACGGCACGAGAGGACCTATCTCAGTCAGCATCAGCGGCTACTCTTGGTCTGATTTCGAGCAGCGGGTGATACAAACAACGAAAGAACTCCCCGACGATTTTCCGTTCAATTTGGACATGAATTCTGGGAAACCATTGGGAATCGGTGCGCTCGCCAGCTATCACTCTCACGAAATTAGATACTGAAAGCCAATAAGGCTGGCTGCAGTATACGATTGGCAATGGAGAGCGCAGCTCCTCTGCGACGGGATACTGAACCGGAAGTTATCCAGCGACCGAATCTTGATGTGTTGCTGCATGCACAAGTGTCGAAGCTCGTCAATTTCGCGCACACAGGCTCACCTGCGTCACCTGGAACACCGCCTTTGGAGGGGTAGAATTCCGGCATGGTACGTCCCTTGCTGTTTCGTGCATCTGTGCGTTCGGTGTCTCATTGGCTCCGCAGGAACCTCGCTCCTCGTCGCAAGAGGCGTCGAAGGAGATTATTCTTTCGCGGGAACGATCGGCACCCCACATATCCTGCTGAACTCTGGAGTTGGGGATCCAATGCCCTGCAAGCGATGGGAATTCAGACAATGGTAACCTTCCGAGCGTGGGAAGAACGCGTCGGACCACCCTTATACTGGTCTGACATGGGCAGTGAACTCAAACCAGACGGCCGACTCGCTGTTCCAGAATGCCACGGTCTTCAACGAGGCGCTCGCGCAGTGGGAAAAGTCGCGCACGGGGCCGTTGGTGGACTCCGACCCGGAACGCACGCGGGGTGGCTTCGGCTGAGCCCGGACTCACCTGCGTTTGCTGTACATGCGGATCCGTCTCCCGGCCCAGACGCACCCCATTTCGAGATTTTATTCCAGCCATCGGGGCTGGGTGCCCCCGGTAATTCCATCAGCCTCGCAATGGCCATGATCAGCCCAGTCAGCCGTGCGTCCCCACTTTGAAACTCGCCTGTTGACAGGATCGACCCTTGACTAACCTCCGCTCGTTCAGGCGGCTCGGTATCCCTCAGCAGCAACGACCCCTTCGCCCCGCCGCTCGTCAATCCGGGGTTGTTCGCCAACGAATTCGACGCACTCGCGCTCGCCGAAGGCACCGACCTCCTGTTCAAGTTCCTCAGCGCGCCCGCGTGGAACCACGACGGCTACCTCGGCGCGCCGGCGGTTGACCTCACCGCAATGACCCCGCCGAGCGGGTGGACTTCGTCCGTAGCCACGCGGGGCCCGGGTATCACATCGTCGGGACGGCGGGCATGTCCCCACGGGGCGCAGTACGGTGTCGTGGACCCGGACCTGAGGGTGAAGGGCATTGCGGGCTTCGTGTCATCGACGCGTCTGTTCTGGTGAGAGTTATTCTATTTAATGGAGGTTTCGGGAATTGATGAATTGAATCGCAGCCGATCGTGCCGGCGGGCACACCCAGGCGGCGACCTATGTGGTTGCAGAGCGCGGTGCGGATATGATCAAGCAAACGTGGAAGTAGCGTGCATGTTATATCGACAATTCTGTTATTTTTATTAGTGGAATTTCTTCATTATCACTGGGTATCCTTCATACTATACATGTTTCACAGAAAAACGTCCCTTGAACTGTGAACAAGATTTCCTCAGTTAGTGTTAAATAAATGAGATGTGTCGCGCACGCCGATGAAGTATCTTTCCTGTGTTTCCAATAAGTCGGAAGATAACTGCGCCGAGGAGTGGGTACGCGTCACGGCGTTGGCGTGCCTAAGAGGACGTGGACCTTGAAAGAAATGGTCAGCGGCGAGGCGTACACAAATGACATGAAACAGTGGGAATATGAAAGAGGAGAAAGGAAGAAAGAAATATCCAATGGAAAGAAAGTGAGGGGACGAGACAGGTAGACAAAGGGCAGGGAGCAGAAGTAGTCCCGGGGTTCCGAGGGTCGTGGTAGATGTGTGAAGAAGACAATTGAAAAAAGGAGGGAAATATCGGCGGGCCCTGACCCCAGAAAAGAAGCGACGTCTCGACAAGGCGAGCAGGAAAGAAGAAAGTATGAGAGAATAAGATGAGCAAAGGTGAAGACGTACCGGTTTCCTCCCCGGAAAGACCATCGCCGCGTCAGCGGAGAACGGGCGGGCGCGACTTCGCTAACCATGTTCGAGACGAAGCTACATGTACAAAAGCCGTAATTAAATTGTGCATACTAAGAGGGGAATCTACACATGCGAGGCACAGCACAAACTGTTGTAGCGTCTGTCTACGAGACTAGGGGAAATCTCACCTAAGAGAACTGGCCGGCCACGAGGATTTTGACGAGCGCCCCAAGATCGTGTGGAAAGAGGAAAGGTGCTTCCAACAACGCATACGAAGGAAGAGACAACCAGAAAAAGCTACCAAGTTCATACTGCATAATGGATGTTTCACCGGCCAGGCCGTCGGGATGTTGCCAGGGGAGATATGTGGCAGCACCGCGTCAGGCTTGAACAACGCTGGACGGGCTGGGTGAGGATTAATGAGTACGAGGGGCAAGAATGGAAAACGAAAGGAAAGGATAAATCAAGGGGATTAAAAGATAGCATTGCAGTGGTGCTTCGCTTTGCATGCAGGACGATGCAGAGGCTGCGCGCAGGCAGAGATACGAGAGAAGATAGGAAGAGGAGGAAAAGTCGGCGAAAAAAAAAGGAGAAAAACGTACCTAACAGCCCCCCGAATCCCATCGTCATCCATCCACACTCCATGTAGTCATGCTTTGGGGAGAGCCAGGAATGCCCTCTTTGGACAGCCGGGAAACATGTTAAAGGAGGAGGTCAGGGCTGATACAAAATGTTGGGATGAAAGAAGAAAGAGACGACTTGAGGGAAGGAATTCGACGAGAGTAAATATGACTCACTGAAGATCGACGACTGTGACGGACACATACAGTGTTGCTTGGATATCGGGACACGGATACTGAAATGAAGTCTACCAGTGGCGGCTAGGGCCGTTCGCCGTGTCTGTCACGGGCACGGCGTCGTTTCGACGGGAGTTCAACGATAACCCGTCCCGTCGGTCGCAGGGCAGATAAATTGTCTACGGACGGACAGATGACGGGACGGCCGTCACGACCGTCGAGACAGGTCGCCTTCATAGAAGTGTTTTATCCGAAGTATCCAGAACTTGTTCCAATTCACCCGAACTCAGTCGAATAGACTCCCATACTAGTTGCAGAGACAGAGTCGAAGCCCTGACGTGCCACTGGAGCTTGAAGCATCGTCCTCGGCTCGCGGTAGGACGCCTCGAAGTCGGTGCAGGCATTGCGTGCTGCATGATGCGGGTGGCGTGCGCGGAGGAGCGAAAGGGCGACGAGGGTACGAGGGCGGGCGGCGAGCGCGCCGAAGACTGGATGGCGACGAAAGCGTGGCGCCTAGGAGGCGACTAGGTGTTACATTCAATGACGGAGCCGACGAGCGAGGAAGACTCATGCCGGTATCGTGTGGTGTATCTGCAGAGCATTGCGTGTAATTCTAAGCGCGAAGCGGAGCACATAGTGAGAGGGGACGGAGAGTGAAAGGAAAAGGAGAGAGAAGGATTGCAAGAGAATGAAGCCACACCAGAAAAAAAGGAGGAGAAATGGTAACGTAACCTCCATACAAGCAAGGAGGAATATGAACCGATCAACTACCAGACCAGGAACGCCGACGCCTCATACGAGTCGCCGAGGGCAGAGTCAGCGTCGGAGAAGTGGCCACCGAAACTGCGCACAGAATGATTAGACCGCTGCTCTCGAAAACCGGACTGCATTACTCTTGCCCAGACCACGTCAAGTGCAATCCGTGGATAGTCGTCGACTCCTGGATTGCGGGGCGGACGCGAAGTTCGGCGAGACGGACATCGGGAGTGGTACACAAGTGAACTTGTAAGACCGCTGTGGGCTGGAGCGTGAGTATGCCATTAGTGCCGGTCGAGGTCGTCGGCGACGAGAGCAAGAGAGGATTCGGCAATTTGATCCGTCGACAGTCACACAGCCACTCCGCTCCTCTTCCTTGCCACAACAGCCTCTGCACTTGCTCGCTTTAAATCTTCCGCCGTGCTTTTACGCAAAAATGTGGACAATTCCAGCTGTAAGGGCGTCATCATGATGTACCTTGGCCTGCACTCTCCCTACCCCCCTTGAAATCTCTGCATTGTTGCTACTGGACGCTTTTGTGTCCCCTTTCTCAATTCTATCGTGGCCCAGCCTTGGACGTGGAATTTTATCTGGCGCGGAGTATCTTCCTCATTTCTGGCCACCTCCTAGCACTTATTGTGGAATTCCACTTTCCACGGCCTTTACTCGAGAAATGAGACTCTTCGTTCACGTATCTTTAAGCCCGTATAGACCTTCATCCGTTGGCTTTGTGTGCTCTTCACAACCTCTGGATCTTCCATACACCTCCCCTATATTCGGTCGGCAGCATGAAAATTTCTTTTGCTTTCTCAAGTGCGCGGAAATACTGGTTCATCCTTCGTCTGCGCTGCTTCTGGGTCGACTCGATTTCGATCAATCAAACCTCCAACCCACGCATCGGAGGGCGCAATGTGTAGCTATCCGTAATACTATCTAAATTAGCTCCTACATAGTACGCGGTCACGTATCTGCGTGCCCGTCTCTATATCCTCGGTCTCATCCAACCCGTGCCACATACTACCAACGTTTTCTCTTAGGGTCGGTGGTGGCCCATGGTCTGCGGGGGGCGCAGCCGTGGTGGGGGGGCGCCGACTGGCCGGGCAACCAACTAGGCCTAACTACTTCCAAAGCCAATGAAGATTGGTATATTAATCATGCGAACATGAGCATCGTGGTTCATCTCGTCATCAATTCCCAATGCCTTAGGAGTCACCCGACTCCTCCGACCGAGTCTGTGAGCTCAAATGCCAGAGTTATGAAGACTGCACTACTCATGTTCGCTGGCAGAAGAGCTGCATACGGCATTGAATTCATTCTCGGCTTTTCTCCTTGCAGTGAGTGGCATGGTTGTGATGTACGGCGGTTAAACCATAGTGCTGCCTTGATATGCTCAGCGTGGACCATCGAGCACGATTGGTACTGCTGTGGGTCCCAGTTGAATCAAATATGGAATACTTGGGGGAGAAGTATTCTCGAAGCTGTTGAACCGTGGAATCGTCGAACTGCAGTGAAAGACTGTGGAACTGCGGATTCCCCGGTCAAAGCACCGCATGGGCGTCCGAGCCTGTAGCTTCCGCATTCGTACATTTCGGTTCACGAGCTTTGACGTATTCCAATGTTTACACGGCGACTCGGTGTGCGCAGTAAAATTATGATCGGTGTGAAAAAGTTTGCACCGAAAGGGTATCATGAGTGCAACAGCCACGCAGGAAGCATACAGCAGTGCGGCCGAGGCGTCTTAGTGGGAAAGCGATAGGCAAGGCTGTCAAATTCTCGAGCTGAGGAGCAGAGAAAGGAAAAGGGGGTTGGCTTAAAGGAGATAAAGGGAAACGTGTCAAAATGAATCGGACAGAGAACGGATAATAAATGAAGGTACACTTTTCGTCTTGACCACTTCGCGCCAAGTTTCTAATTTTAGATGCATATAGACATGAGGCATGCGATCATTGTCGATCAAACATCAACTCTATCCCCACGTAGGTCCTCGGCTGTCCCTCCGTTCGCTCTCGTACCCTCCCGATCACTCCATTGTTTGGGGTCCAGCTTTCTGATGGGCATTTTTCCAGATTTTTTAGAGTTAACCTTCAATTGGGATTTCGCGAAATGACTTTGGATTCAGCGACCCCGAGAACGTAGAGACCGAGCTTTGTGTACCTTTTTTGCAAGGTTCCGCTCGCCTCTTACATAGTGAAAATTCCGGGGTTAGATGCCGTCTCATCGTATCGATATTAACACAATGAATGCAGACCAGTCATATCGCATTTGTATTATTCTGTATCTATTAGAAATTCTTACCCACGGTCATATTAACGAACACCACGCCTGTTCAGCGATCTCAAATTTCCCGTGCTACCCTGCTACGTAGCGGTATAAAAAGGTGCAGAGGGGCGTGCCTCTCTCCAGCGACTTCTCGCTCGTACACTCCTGCCAACATGGTCCAATTCACTCGCTATCTCGTTCTTCTTTCCGTTGCTGCGGGCGGTCTCGCCGCCTGTAAGTGTGATGTTGCGGCAGTCGAGGCGGACATCGACACGCTGGTCCGCCAAGTGACGCTGTTTGACAATGCAATCGTGGCGTTTCCCTCCACCAACGGGTCTGTCGACGACGCGCTGGCCATTCACGCCGATGCGACCAGCATAATAAAGACCCTCAACACCGCGGCCAGTGATGTGGAAGCCACCGGCCAGTTCAGCGAGGACGACGACACCGCGATCCTCTCCGCCATCGAGACGAGCGTGCCCACTGTCCTAGGCTCCCTCCTGGATATTATCTACAAGAAGTCGGCATTTGTATGTCTTGAACTTTTCTCTGAGTCCTTTTTCCGTCTCCTCTGTTCTCATGATAATATTGCATGCAGGAAGCTCTCCCCATCTGCGGTATCCCGGCGCTGTTCCTTCAGACCTCCAGAACCTCCAGAACGCTAGCGTTGGCTTCGGAAACGCTCTAATCAACACCGCGCCGGCATGTCCTATTTACGTCTTCACACAATTCTCCGTGCTGACTCTGGACGAAGGATACCCTCGTCGCTAACTTTACCGAGCTCACGAACAATATCGCTGCCGCGTTCGAGCCTGCCATCACTGTGTACTCATCTTAAGTACCGCAACTCAGAGTGAAGCGCAGTAATTGAAGAGTAGAGTCTGAGCGTGGTGCCTCGAAGTCTATGTTCTACCAATGTTCTACCCTAGTCTACGTGAAGTAATGGATTGCATTCAGCTTGAACCCAGATATTTGGCAAGAACACTAGAATGCCTGATATAAAAACTAGGGGGGCAAGCCAAAAACCGTGAATAGCGCACCCGGCATAGCTCCGATTTAATTAATTACTTATGTGCGGCGGCTCCTATTCCCCAAGGGACCCACCAAGATATGACGGCGCACCCATGAGAAGATATTCCAGAAAGGAATTATAAAAGATGGAAATCGCTGAGGCGCACTCTGACATTCTGATCCCAACAGGATATATATGCTGCCGTTTCGTATTCAAGCTCTGGCCAGCGTTGAATAACGAGTTTCTCGGCGATTCTCGGCCAAAAAAAAAAGCACTCCAGCCGCCGTGTTTGGCCCTCACGACCGTTAACAATGACATTGATGAACTCTTTTCTGCACAGCCCCATCATTTCAGTTGGTTACTAAATGAGGGAGATAGAGGTAAGTAGGTGGAGTAAGGTAGTTAACTCACGACGTTATCGGCCCCGGACGGCGGGCGGCACGATCCCTGCAAAGTGACATGTATCACAGCATGCTGATGGGCCGAAACATCGCCGCTGCAAGAACATTAAGAGAAGGATCAAATAAGGGAAGCTGTGGCTTACCTGCCATGATTCGAACTTGGGAGGGTAACACGCAGTGGTGGAAGCAGCTGAATCGCGTGCAATTGGATCAAGCCAGGAAATCCAACTAATTCGGCTCTTTTGCTCAAATTGCCAAATTGGCCTAATTAAAACCGCGAACCAAACTACCACCAATTTACCAAATCATCATGCACAGTCCGACTCGCCGGCGGCGCCGTCCGACATTGAGGTGTACAGCCACTCGGCTTTCTCTAGGGTGCACGGCGACCAGTCTGCCCACAGAACTGAGGCAAAGATAAATGGGCCTCAGCCCGCGACGAGTCGCGAGTAAGTACGTGTGTAACTCACAGTGTGAGCAGAAGTATGTCAGAAAGTGCCTCGCACCGTCGATCGCTTGTTAGCATCTGACCGAACCTCATGCAACAGTTGGAATCATCTCAACAACTTTGATGGCCAGGAGAAAACCTTCGCGTCAAATTTGAAATCAATTAAAGTCCTGACAATACTACTCCTTGTTTTTTTATCAAAGTCCGACTCGGACAACAATCATGAATATGCCATGTCAATGATCCCAGCAGCTGCAGCAAGTTTCGAGTACACAGGCGTTCCGAACCCGGTGATGGGATCCCATCCTTCCGCAGCCTCGAAGGCTATCTACAAATTCATAAGCAAGGCGACAATACTCAAAAACGGAACGTAATAACCGCACCCCATCGCTAGGACACTCCCATCCAGGATTTCTCCCTTCTGTAATGTCAGTAAACGCCTCCAGTCCGTGCTCATATATCCAAGGATTCAAGAAGCTAGAGCGAAGATAAAAAAAGATTTGGACGGGAGGGACCATCACAAACCCCAGCACTGGTTTTCCCTCCGCCAGGAGCCTGTCGTTCAAGATCGCGATCACCGCGGCAAAGGCGGGAGTCGACGCAGACGTCCCACTCGCCAGTCGCTGCATGTCGCTCGTGATGATGATCGGAAAGTTGACTCCCTGAACGGCAACGTCAGGGAATCCACGTCCGCTGCTATTGAACGTCCCGGCAAATCGTCAGGGAGCTGGGATCTAAACCCTTGAACGGCGTCGTCTGATACGAAGGTCGCGCGAAGTAGTTTGAGAATCCCCCTCCAGAGAAGTTGGCTGCAGTTTCAGGGTTGATGCCGACCGTCGATCCGACGCCAGTAGTTGAGAATACTTGCAAGGAGACTGAGGTGACGAACTGGGCACAAATGTTGTAGCTTCACAAAGACCGTCAGTGTGTCCATTCACTCCACCATCGCCCGCCGAGTTGATGATATAAAGCCCTAGAGCACCAAGAGCCATATAATGGTCGCATATCTGGCTGCAAATGCGTTGTGGATAGGTCAAACATGTAGTGACAAGGAAAGTTCTCACTGTGCAACGGCGGGATCGATGAGATCCTCGTTCTGAGAGTACGAGTAGTCATAACGCTAGGGACATTCTCGAGCCCCTCCACCCACGAAATAGTATCCATAAGTTCAGTTCCAAAATCAATCCCACCGACCGCGAGAAAGGTAGCTGGTACTCCGAGCGCAAGACCCATAACGTATTCCAATCGAGATTGGCTTCACCGCCGTGTCTGAGATGGGCACCGGAAATCTGTTGCAAGGTGAAAGTGTGGTGTTGGGGTCCAGAAGGGCTGATATTCGCTGACGAATATTACAAAGGATAAAATTAAAACTCGGAGTAAAAGAGAGAAAGCGTACTGATGGTGCATCTGGCTGAACCCATTGGCCGCATATCCCGTTACTAAGACGGATGCTTTGCTGAGTAGCCAACGTAGAGGGAAGACCGTATAATTCTTCCAAACAAGTAGGATTCATCTCGTCCACGCAAGATGCTGGCGCGCCGCGAGATCCGAATTGTCTTCGCGCCCATCGTACCTCAGCGTTCTGGCTCCTGCCAGCCGGCAAGGTAAAGCTGGTGGAAGGATGAGCCGCTCTAATATGCCCAACAAGCTCATCCGACAAGAGAAAGACAGTGTCCTGACAATACTGTGGCCTGATTCAAACAGTATCGCCAGGTAGAGCCCGCAGTAGCCTGGGCTCGGAAGCATCGCCTGGCCTCGTGCTCGCAAAATTCTTGTCGAGTGACGTCAGGGCTTTTTCCTTTGACCTACCCAAAAATTGTTTTCGTTTCAAACATGGTTTTCTTCGCTTGCGTCCTCGGCAAGAGGGAGCGATAGTAAAGTTCCTGGCACAGACCTGGCAAAGTCGGTGACACGTGCAGAGGGGGAATGTGTATCATTGATGATGCCGCTTTCTGTTATCTACTGTATTTCTTTATCTTCGCTTTATCTCTTGACCCGATTTAGACACGATGCCAACACACTTTATGTTTCTTTCCTTTCCTCCGGCTCGTTTCACCCTAGGCAGAATATATTCAACTTTTTCGTCAAGTTTTCGCGGCGAATTACTACATGATCAAGATTCAAGAAAACTTTCTTGGCCGACGGTGCGTACAGTACTATGCATTTGCTATGTATCAAGCGTACATCCCATCATGTTGTTACGAGCAATATCCCGTTAACTAGCAAAGTCATTGGCGGCCACCGATAGCCACCACTGGTTACCAGCGGCCGTTGGTGGACGCTGATGGGCAGTGTTGAGCATTGTGTACCACTGGGATTGACAGCTTGCGCCAATCACCACCGGGGATCGCCGGACTCCTTCGTGTTTACATCCATTGGATTCCCAAGGGGTATGGAAAGAAGAAGAAAAAAAATAGCTGGGGCCGTATTTTTTGAAAACGACGCTTCCTCTGATCCTCCCTACCACGTGACGTCCAAATAAAGCAGCTTATCACGTGAGACCTTCCGGAAAATGCCGCCAGCAGTTGAAAAAGCAGGAAATAACGTTGAGCGACCGCAGACCACGCCGAATCACTTACAGCCGATGTCAGTACCGAAGGCGCGAATCAGAAAATTACCGTTTTGGGCGTGTTTTCTGATGTCCGCGACTGATTTGCCTATATCTCGGTGGGTTCTGCACAGATTGCCTTGAAAATTAGCTAGATAATTCGGGCTAATTCAGCTGCTATTAGTGATAGAGACAAAGTTGCAAAAATATCCTATACTAAATGAAATGGGTCTTGGGTTCATTTCGGGAGTCAATTCGGTCTACCGGCATCTAGTCATGTTGAAATGACCTAGATTTTTGGGAGGGAGGATTTCTATGTGTTATAAATGTTGTGATAGGGTCACATTTGCCGAGAGCTTGAGGATATATTCAAATACTACTATATTTTCTGGTTTCAGGGTATTGGATGTCATTACAAGCACAATAAACTAATATCTTAAAGATTCTGAATCTATCAACCCCTTTATAATGCATAGAAATCCTCCCTCCCAAAAATCTAGGTCATTTCAACATGCCTAGATGCCGGTAGACTGAATTGACTCCCGGAATGACCCCAAGACCCATTTCACTTAGTATAGGATATCTTTGCAACTTTGTCTCTATCACTAATAGCGGCTGAATTAGCCCGAATTATCTAGCTAATTTTCAAGGCAATCTGTGCAGAACCCACCGAGATATAGGCAAATTGGTCGCGGACATCAGAAAATGCCCAAAACGGTAATTTTCTGATTCGCGCCTTCGGTACTGACATCGGCTGTAAATCTTTCATTTAAATTCATATACACCTCAAAATGATTTATTCTTGACCATCCCCAACTTCGCCGGTGTGGATTGCCAGGTGTGAAGCGCTTACAGCTGATGTCAGTACCGAGGGCGCGGATCAAAAATTTCTGTTTTGGGATGTTTCCAAAGAATTCCCTATATCTCTCAGTTCTTCACCGATTCACATAAAAACTAAATAGATCTACTCAGCTAATTCATGCACAATTAGTGATAGAGAGGAACTTGCGAAAATATTACGTATTTGGTAATTTCTGTTTTGGGGCTGTTTTTGCACTGAATACCGTCTAGCATAGTGAGAACATTTCCCAGTGACCTAGAATTTTGGGAGGGACAACATGTATATGGTATGAAACAATTGATAGAGCCAGAACTATATGAAATGTCCAGATGAATGTGATCTTGGCAATATCTCTGAAAGCCAAAAACTGCCAAATGTTTTCACTGGAGCTAGAAGGACTGTAACTAAATTATCCTCACTTCTGGCTCTATCAAATGTTTTGTCAGGTATGCATGTTGTCTCTCCTAAAATTCTAGGTCACTGGGACATGTTCTGGCCATGCTAGATGGTATTCAGTGCAAAAACAGCCCCAAAACAGACATTACCTAATGCATAATATTTTCACATATTCCTCTCTATCACTAATTGTGCATGAATTAGCTGAGTAGATCTATTTAGTCTTTATGTGAATCGGTGAAGAACTGACAGAGATATAGGGATTTCTTTGGAAACATCCCAAAACAGAAAATTTTCGATCCGCGCCCTTGGTACTGACATCGGCTGTAAGCTCGGAGCCGATTGGTGGCATAGTAGTTGAGCAAATGTATATACAGTCGAAACCTATAACATATTTTCACTTCACATATACCCAACCTCAGTCAATACAACTGAATGGACCGCTTCCCATGGCATTGCACACTCACACGGGGGCATGCCCCACCGCTTAAATTCCATAAGCCGCAGACGCCTATGAACGGCGGTTTGCTCGCGGTTTGCTCGCTTATTGATGGCTCGGAGAAATTGCCGCGTGTTTCCCTTGTGTGCATGTGTAATGCACATTGATGTGTCGTGGGTTCAAGCCTGCGTAGTAGCGTTCTTTTTGACATACCACATTTTATTTAGTGGCAGACTCAGAAATAGACAAGGAATGTTGATCACACATACAACAGATTACTGAACTCTCTGTAAATATATTCTCTACAGCAGTTCTATATTTTTTTCCAGCCTTCATGACCTTGTGCTTTTCTAACAACTCATAGTGAATAATTTTCGAGAGGGAAATTCAGTGGATCTCACATATGCCATCGGGGTGAATCCTACTTGGGCTATATTATGAACTTTTTTTGAAACAAAATTCAAGATAATGTATCAGCTTGACCCGGTCCCATTTTCTGGAACATGCCAAGTTGTAATATATTGTGCTCATCCCAGCACTCTCAATGGGCACCCATTTTGAGGTTATGGATCTCAGGCACCCAAATGGTAGCATATAAACACTGACTGGCCTATGTTCCATCTGGCACTATACCATTAGTTCCTCCTCAAAGACTGCAAACATTTGGTAGAGGAATTTTGCCTGTATCCCTCTGAAGTCTTATACTTTTCAAGATACTGGCTGTGTTCCAAGGAGCCAAAGAAGATATTCTAAGCTCCATGGATTGCATTGAATAAGGGAATATTTGTTGTGTACCTAACACACCTGAAAGAAATTCAACAATGCAGGCAGATATATGTCTACATAAAGTTTGGTAATTTTTAGAGGTGTAGCCAACATTCCTTGTGTTCTTCTGAGTCTGCCAGCAAATGAAAGGTGATATTTAAAAGAATGCTGCTATGCAGGTTTGAACCCACGACACATCAATGTGCATTACACATGCACACGAGGGAAACACGCGGCAATTTCTCCGAGCCATCAATAAGCGAGCAAACTGCGAGCAAACCGCCGTTCATAAGCGTCTGCGGCTTATGGAATTAAGCGGTGGGGCATGCCCCCTGTGTCATAGTACTGTATAATTTCATTCAATTCGACAGGGGGGTGACGTGGGACATGTTGAACCAATTCGTCACCTCGTCCCCAAGAATGAGCGTGACGAGGACAAAAAATTCGTCGGACCCTCATATTGTTTCCAAATGATACAGGGACCTCAGAGATCTGTTCCTGACCATTTTCGGACTAATTTTGACTTCTGCACTCTATAACGCCATTTGTGCGGATTTGCTTTTGATCTCAGTTGATTTTGGTCAAATTTCGGGTGAAAACTTGGCTTTCATGAGGAAAATTGGATGAAAATGGATCTGACTGCTCAATTTACAGCCTTTGAACCCCTGAGATGATTTTTGCGGATTCTATATGGCTCTGGAGCCATTTTCTGGGGAAACCGTGACAAAAAACATATTTGTCAACCGCCTTGGTGACGCGTGACAACGACCAAAGTCCGTCGCTGTCCGGCCCCCCTGTGATGCGTGACCGATGAATTGAATGAAAAGATACAGTAGTACGCACACACCCACCTTGACTTCAGACATCTCAAACATGGTCATATTTCAATACCAGAAGTTGACGATAAGGGCCTGGGACCTCACCGGAGCATATTTATAAAATCCGAATTTTTTCCCCGGCCGGATGCAACTCATCTGTCAGGCCGGGTCTTTTTAGTCCAAGGCCAATTTATTAAACGGGTGGGCAAGACGACCAACGGGGAAATAATCTAAGTACATAGAGATCTGTAGAATATGCATGAATAGAGGATCGCAAAAAATGGGATGTCTAGGGTCCAAAACGAAGCCAGAATAAAAGTCCAGGATTGAGACCAAGACAACCCTCCTGCTCTGCCGCCCTCGTCAGGGACGGCGGATGAAACCACTGCACCAGTGCAGAATACTGCCACATCTGCCATGCCAGCCTCGGCTGTCATCAGTCTTCGGTCTGGAAGACCCATTTTTGCGATCACTATATCAAGGGGGACGGGGACAGTGTACACAGAGAGGGTGCCGCAGATGCACGCTGTATTCAGATAGAGATGATGAGGGTATTCGGAGGAGGATGGAGGGAGAGGTGACGAGGCGGTGGAGGAGGCAGCGCGTTTCGTTGGATGGAGTTGAGGTGTTGGAAATGGTTTTCTTTTTTGATTGTTTTCCGTGCGGATGTGCTCTGAAGACAGGAATTCACCATCGCCCTTTCGCAGTTTACGGGCTTGCCGTGAACGACACACTCTGCTGCTCGCCTTTGAATCTTCGGTGGCTATGGTGCGATTCATACGTCTCTGTTCGTCGGGAAATTGGACCTGTATCATCCCGCACTTTATAGAAACTTCATGCGGTGTACTCCTCCGCACCGAGTTGAACAAGTGAAGATGAGATAAAATGCGGTGCCTTGGGTTTGGTAGAAGGAAACAAAAAAACAAAAACAAAAACAAAAACAGAAAACAGAGACGGCTGAAGGTGCTCGAGCGAAGAAGGATACTTTCAATCCGAGGAGCGCGCACGGCTATAACCGTCACAAGTGCGAAGAGCAAAAAAAAAAAAAGACGTGCAGCACTACAACATGCGAGGTACGAGCACTAATATTGTTGTAGTGTCTGTCTACGAGAGGCTAGTGCAGCACGCCCCGATTCGAACAAGCCGAACCAGTATCGTCCCCAATGTCTTATCTGGTGTGAATGCAGATCACCCCACCCCACCCCACCCCCCCACGAAGTTACTCTCTTCTAAATAGATGCTACACCAATTCTTCACTCGGTCCTCGTGTGTTGTACCACGAAGTCGGTGCCCAGAAATCACCCCTAAGGGATAAGAACGGATTGAAGTGCAATGCCGATGCTATCTGATGCTGTAATGTCGATGCGGCTGAACAGCGAAAGCAAAGTTCCTTGCGGTGAGAAAGAGAGAAAGGAGTAATGCGAGGCGGACGACACAGCCCCCGTCAAAAGTTTACTACCCAGAGCAACAAGGAGAAGTAGATGACTCGCCAAGCTCCATGATCCGGCCGGAGTCGAACAGGTAATTTCCACCACAAACAGGCTCGCAAGCACATTCACATTCAAAGTGGATGCGGGCCATCCGTCACCGAGTCAGTGGCCAGCTTCTGCGTTTCGAGTAGCTTCCATGAGCTCAAAGGAGAGGCTCCATCATTTCCTTTTCTATTGAGTTGCCGCTCCATTCTGTGGTACAAAATGGGTGGCTATGGCCAAGACACAACCACAGGTTTTGTACCACAGAACAGAGTGACAACTTAATAGGCTAAGTGGCGTCCGCCGCTACACTGTCGGCACAAACAGAGCTCTGTTTCCAACTCGTTGTTCAATCTGTTTAATATGGAGTACTTGAGTACTCTACAATACGAGTTCACACTCCAGATTCTCAACTGGTAACCTAATATGTGCTATTCAACTTCGAAGTCGTCCTAATTTACAGCTGTTTGCAAAGCTAATGGCACTCACGATTGTGATGGAACACAGTGTACCACCATTTATTTATTATTTATTTGAGCCTTCATGTATATACTTCACGTGTTCGTACTATGCTGTCACTCTGTGGCAATGCATTACTTGATCTGTTCTCACGGTTCACTGCCTGTACGAGTTTCATTCTCTCGTACTCACCAATGCTGTACGAGGCTATGAGACTCGTATATGACTCCTGTATCACTGAGTCATTCTAATATGACTCCCGTAGCTATGACTCACCCTAGTAGCATATAAGCGAGTCCTTCCCTCTGTGAAGGACACACTACTTACTTTGCAATACAACCCCCATCGTGAACCGCACATCTGCGTGAATCTGAGTTGAGCTGCTAGCTCACATATTCATCTACTATTACTGTAACGCTGCTAGGCTTGCAGTACTCTAGATAACATCTACTTTTGCTGTATCGTTGCTAGACCTTACGGCGTAATTAGATTCTTATATCTGTATTTTGTATCAGGTTGCTAGACCTGAGATAAAGAGATAGATTTGGTACGGTCTTGAACTCTGTGAAGCTATCACTTGAGTTCTCAAAGTCACGGTTGACTGATTATATAAGGGTTCCTGAACTCAAATATATTCATTCACGGTATTACATTCGTGCAATACCAACTCGCTCGCGCATACACGTGTTACGCCTTCTACTAGTAACCCGCGTATACCCCGTTTCGCTCACAACGATCATTTATAAATAAGAGCAAATTAATTAGTTCCAGTCTTGCAGAGGTCAGTGCTAGCTCAATTCTTGACCGTTTTCCTCGTGAGTAGGCGCGTTCGAACAGCGATTGAGAGTACCTTCTTTTAGATTTGACTATGTATGGATCTGAATAAGTTCGAAAATGGAATATAGAATTAGGAGCCCAGAGTATATTGGGCAGAAAGAGCCGTCAAATTGGGTTCGAACGCACCTACACACAAGGAAAACGGTGAAGAATTGAGCCCACAGTGAGTGTTTCAAAAGTGGAAGTATTTAATTTGCTCTTATTTATAAAATGATCGTTGGTGCCATTAGCTTTGCAAACAGCTGTAAAACGCAACTCAACACTACATTATTCGGTAAGTTCTTGGTAAGTTCGGCAAATACCCTTTGATAAGTGTTTTCCCACCCAGCAGCGCATCCCACTCCTAAACGTAGGCCGGCGGAGGCCGTCCGAGATGCCAGCCTGAAACGGGCATTCCGGGTCCGCCTCCAAGGTGTTTATGCGCGCCATCAACATGTCAATGTGCTCTCGAGCAGCTTGCAACTGAGCCTCGAGATCCGGTGATCTCCTTGTCGAGGTTCCTCGCATCCACATTGGACGCAATATTCGGCGGCTCTCAGAGCTGTCTGTTGCCACCGCCGACGTGCGTCTCTCCAAAGCCTGGAGATCGACCATTTTTTCATGCATAGCAAGCAGTTCCGTTTCCAACCGCTGTCGCGCTATTGTGCTTGCGCTGATGCTGCGCACATCCGAATCTCCGGGTGCGGCGGTATCGACGTTGCCGCCGATCTGCGTGTTGAGAGTAAAGGGAGAAATGGTGTTCGCCTGCGGTTGATTTCTGACGCGCCAAGTTTCGCACCGCGGCGGCGACATCTGGCCCGAAGGATCAGTGCGATGGCCAAACCGATGACAATGCTGGCCACCGAAATAGAGATCCCCGCAATTACTCGCGTGGGTATTTGATTCCTATAGAAATTGCGGACAAGCACGGTGTGATCCAAAAATATCCTGACCTCGGTGTGGTGGGTGCAGACGGCAGGGAGGTCACACTGCCTCCGATTCCGTTCCCCTGTGAGGTTGAAGAACTGAATGGTTGCCCTAATATGAATGTATGGCAGTATTGTCCGAGGACAAGCACCTACCTCTGTGAATGGGCTCCCACTGAGGTTGCACTGACATTTGCACTTGCACTTGCACTGGCACTGGCAATGGCACTGGCACTGGTACTGGCACTGGCACTGGCAATGAAACTGGGATCCGGGAGAGCGAAGGAGGTTGGAAGCGACGTCGGATCGGAGGTCCGAGTTCCGGATTTGGAAAGACTGGATTCATGATGTGTGGATGAATGTGAGGTGGTCAGGGATGTGCCCGGAGGTGCTGGCGGGCTGGAGGCTAAATCGTCGGGCCTGCGTACAAACTGAATCAGCACACTTTTCCAAGCGCGAGCATGCGCAAATGGTGGCTCGGCTCACTGGCAACGTGAGTAGAAGAGGCTGATAAAGACGCAGGTTGCGCCAGCGACACACGTCGTTGTGAAAGCTTGGATTGGGTTCAGGTCTGGTTCATGCACGCAAGAGGCCACACTCACGCCAGTTTTGACCGTTGCATTGGTCCCATAGCTGATTCTGACAATGTCCTATGTGCGCGGTCAAAGCGACGAGCAGGAGTATAGAGACCGCCGAGATTCGCATGGTACTGCGCGAGTAAGGAGACCGTCCTTGAGGATTCGATAAAGCAGCACGGTAGCCAAAGGAGCGGAAAAACAAGACGGTTCGCGTCTCGGCGCAACAAGGAGAGGAAAAGAAAGAGAGTCCCGGTCCTGGCTAAGGTCCGGAAGATGAATGGACTGAGACTCAGGCATCGCTCTGGGGGAGATATGAGAATGAGGAGAGTATTTAGAGCTTGACAGTTCCTTGATTATAATGCTGTCCGGGATGATATCACAGCCCAGAAGCAGTGGTTCTCGATGAGATAAATTTTGGGCGTGTGCGCGACCGAGGGGGTTCGACTTCAAGTCCAACAGAAATTGAATGTGGCGAGAGAATCATGCGAGACTGCGGAGAAACCACAATATGTATGATCTGCATACGTTCAACATTTCCCATACCTGTGTTGTTATTTTCGGCGGACACCAAATTAATAAGATGATCACTGTCAGTCAAGACCGTTGTCTGCCTTATGACAGATCCCAGAAGGCTCAGGCTGCAAGCCACCAACAGGATAACATGTTCAACTCACACTGCCAGTGTGTGGAACCGACGGAGCTGGATCCCATCTCCCGGGAGCTGGAAATTACTCGTATCTTAAGCAGATGCGGTGATTTCGTATATACATGTTTTGGTTCATCCGATTTTGGGCCTTTTTTCTCTCGGCCACCTGGCGTTCCAGAGGCTCGGTCGCCTCGAGGCTTTGGTTTTTTCTACCCCGCTTCAAGACACGCCGACGTTGGCAGACCCAAATTCCTTTTGCTCTCCGGGTCCACCCGAGAGATCGAAGATTGTTATTTCGTTATTTTCGACCTCCCTGATCAGCCATCCAACCTCCGCTCAAAAGAACAGTCTCCCATGCAACCTTCTTTTTTGCGCCCGCCATCTCCCCGTTCGCATTTTGTGACGGAGAGGTGGCGGCTAGATAGCGGTTGGCTAGATAGACGTCAAGTAATTCCGGCACACGAGTTCAAGTTGCTGGTTGGTCTGACCAGCGAGGTAAGTGGCGTAAGTTATAGTTTGACCAAAGAACTAATCTACTACATCACAGGCTTATAACGGTAACTAAGGGAGGGTAGAAACGGAAAGATGGTGTGTGATGGTACGGGAGTAATAAAGAGCGTCGGGTACAAAAGTAACAAGATAGTGGGAAATGGGATAAAGTATGGTCACGATGGTGTGGAGTAAACGGAGAAATGAATAAGGAAAGAAAGGCGCGCAGCGTACCGTTACACATTTCGTCCCTTACTCTGTCCTCCATTCTTCCTCTGGACCTCAGCAGCTCTGATATGCCCCAAAGGGCCAAAGCCGGTCCTGTCTGATGGCCTGCGCTTCTTCCTCCGTGGCGCTTAACCGCTGTCCAATCGAGCCCTCCGCAACCCAGCATGTCCGAACATCAAGACTCGAATGCAACTTTGCTCAAAATCACTCAAACATCACGCCATCCAACAGCGTTACTTTCTGCTCATCCAATCAGACTCTGCACTCAACGGCCATCTGATAATACTCTGAAGTCCGCAAGGCGTCACTATTTTTCTGGCCAAGTCGCAACTCCACCTCCAAGTTTAAGACCCCTACGCGACCCTCGACTATGACTAGACCCTCCCTAAATTGAACCTCCAAGAGTTCTCTCTGGGACACGTAGCAAGATTGCGCAAGTCCAAGATGAATGACAACACCTGTTCTGTGACACTCAACTAGCCCTCTCCTGTGGTATTCACGCGTTAGATAGGTGTCTATGCTCATCAAAATAATCTCTCAGAATTCAAGTAATCCGTGGGTTTTGAAAGCGAGCGCATTCTACTTCCGTCAATATTCCCTTCAATACTTAGGTACTACGGATATCCTATCCGAAACCTCATCTACAACTGCGTCAACCAAGTACTAGGCTGATTACCACTGACCACCCCTCGAATATATCTTCTCCTGCTATTCGTGTTGGCACGTTGCTTGGGTAGGATTTAGTGCATTGTCAATCCGAGTTATCGTCGTACTGATGCTCACCTCAAAGCGCTTCCAAGCTCGACCACAAGACCGATTCTTTTGTCGTGGAACGCTTTCCCCAAACTTTCCCTCCATGTTCTGTCAATTTCACTTGAGTCTCTCATTCGTAAGGTAATTAATTCGACGGTTTCTCCCGATTCCGCCATCAACCCCGAATTTCTCTCCTCTCGACGCCTACATTTGCAACTCAGCGATGATACCTAATTAGTAGTTGCATGATAGACGTGAAGTTATTCTCGAAGATGTTGAAGTATACTCATATGTTATGACATGATTGTATTACATTATCTGCGGAACTATCGATGGAGGAGGCGGCAAATTTAACTAATGCCTGCACTGGAGCGAAGCGACGGCATGTCTTGTCTCGTTTGTCGGCACCAAATTTCGACTCAAATTTCGATCTTGCTAAATTTCGTGCCATCAAGCATACTTGAACATTGGTGTTCATCATTTGACAAATTAAATGTTAATGTAACAATGTCGGTGCTTTCAGGCCTCTGGCTCCCGGGCCCGGTATCTTTCTTGCAGAAGAACTGTTGCATTCACGTAAGAGAGTTACCCGGGAGTAAATCCACACTACAACGACCACAGTACGGTGAGTGAAGTTGATGGTTGGTTCAATTTAGTATATTTATGATTCAACCTTTTACTCGCCCGGACGGTGATATCGTGACAGCCTCGGAAAAATCTAATGCATCCTGTACTGAGTAAATACAGCAGCTCATCTGGGCGATACCATATGTACGCCGTTTCCAGTGTGTTGTGGTTGAGCACTAATTTCGATTTATCTCAGTGCTAACACAAAATTTGAGTATTTGGTTGCTGGATGTCTGTAGTATATGCGCAATGGTGGCCAGTGATATGTCTACCTTGAATCTGAAAATTTGCCGCGACTTGGGCGACACTTCCTGCGTGACATGTGACATGGGGGCCGTCAAACTACCTGATCGGGGGGGCGAAGGGCGTCAGTTGGCGGCACTGGCGTCACTTGCGCCCTGCACACAATTTTGGGGACCATGCCAAGTGATATTGAAAGCTCCACGCAAGAAATGTGGTGCGAAAAAGTTGATGAGGATTTGAATGAAGGCAGATGGGAGCATAAAAGAGGTGATGACCAGTCTGCCCACAGAACTGAGGCAAAGATAAATAGGGCTTCAGCTCCTCAACAACTTTGATGGCCAGGGGAAAACCTTGGTTGCTCGCGCGTCAAAATCGAAATCAATTAATGTCCTGACAATACTAGTCCTTGTTCTTGTCATCAAAGTCCGACTCGGACAACAATCATGAATATGCCATGATCCCAGCAGCTGCAGAAAGTTTCGAGTACACAGGCGTTCCGAACCCGGTGATAGGATCCCATCCTTCCGCAGCCTCGAAGGCTATCTACAAATTCATAAGCAAGCCGACAATACTCAAAAACGGAACGTAATAACCGCACCCCATCGCTAGGACACTCCCATCCAGGATTTCTCCCTTCTGTAATGTCAGTAAACGCCTCCAGTCCGTGCTCATATATCCAAGGATTCAAGAAGCTAGAGCGAAGATGAAAAAAAAATTTGGACGGGAGGGACCATTACAAACCCCAACACTGGTTTTCCCTCTGCTAGGAGCCTGTCGTTCAAGATCGCGATCACCGCGGCAAAGGCGGGAGTCGACGCAGACGTCCCACTCGCCAGTCGCTGCATGTCGCTCGTGATGACGATCGGAAAGTTGACTCCCTGAACGGCAACGTCAGGGAATCCACGTCCGCTGCTATTGAACGTCCCGGCAAAGTCATCAGGGAGCTGAGATATAAACGCTTGCACGGCGTCGTCTTGATACGAAGGTCGCGCGAAGTAGTTTGAGAACCCCCCTCCAGAGAAGTTGGCTGCAGTTTCGGGGTTGATGCCGACTGTCGCTCCGACGCCAGTCACGTATGGGCAAGAACTCGGGAACGCTACAAAGAGACTGTTAGTTGAGAATACTTGCAAGGGGACTGAGGTGACGAACTGGGCACAAATGTTGTAGCTCCACAAAGACCGTCAGTATGTCCATTCACTCCACCATCGCCCGCCGAGTTGATGATAGAAAGCCCTCGAGCACCAAGAGCCATATAATGGTCGCATATCTGGCTGCAAATGCGTATGTGGATAGGTCAAACATGTAGTGACAAGGAAATGTACTCACTGTGCAACGGCGGGATCGATGAGATTCTCATTCTGAGAGTACGAAGTAGTCATAACGCTAGGACATTGTCGAGCCCCTCCACCCACGAAATAGTATCCATGAGTTCAGTTCCAAAATCAATCCCACCGACCGCGAGAAAGGTAGCTGGTACTCCGAGCGCAAGACCCATAACGTATTCCAAATCGAGATTGGCTTCACCGCCATGTCTGAGATGGGCACCGGAAATCTGTTGCAAGGTGAAAGTGGTGGTGTTGGGGTCCAGAAGGGGCTGATATTCGCTGACGAATATCTACAAAGGATAAAATTAAAACTCGGAGGAAAAGAGAGAAAGCGTACTGATGGTGCATCTGGCTGAACCCATTGGCCGTCATATCCCGTTACTAAGACGGAGTTGCTTTGCTGAGTAGCCAACGTAGAGGGAAGACCGTATAATTCTTCCAAACAAGTAGGATTCATCTCGTCCACGCAAGATGCTGGCGCGCCGCGAGATCCGAATTGTCTTCGCGCCCATCGTACCTCAGCGTTCTGGCTCCTGCCAGCCGGCAAGGTAAAGCTGGTGGAAGGATGAGCCGCTCTAATATGCCCGACAAGCTCGTCCGACAAAGAGAAAGACAGTGTCCTGACAATACTGTGGCCTGATTCAACGTGCGTAAAGTTGGAAAATTGTGCGTCGAAGAGTTTGTTCGCTTGAGCAACAGGAAGTGATATCGATACCCATTGCCCGTGGGACGAAATGCTCGAGGCCGTAAGATTGTTGCTACTGGCCCATGAAGAGACTATTGATGTTGTGTCGTCCGAGGGTTGAGTGAAGGATTTGACCTAGATAATTCGTTATAACCCATTCCATAATGAAAACGGCCAGCTGAAGAGTTGCCTGATCATGATTCAACCACTGCCGAAACCGGTGACTGGAAGGATTGGTGATTGCGTTGAAATCGTCCCGGAGGCCCTGTATGTTACTTGACGCCAAGGCGAGCCGAATCCCAATGACATGTTCATCCAGGGCAGGCCCATTGTAAACAAATCCGTCGGGGCTGCAGCTTCGTCGATGAAGGATAGTCGATGCGGTGCATACGCCGACCGCACTGAGCATCCCAAAACTCATGGAGATGCGCACCATGCTTGAGGGTTGGAGGAGTCGTGAAGGGTGGAAAGTTTCGTCAAGCGCTGCATTGCGGCTGCAACGACGTCTTAAAAATGATCGAGCGGGCGAGCGAAGCCGCTGATAAGGATCTAATCAGTGGAAACACGGGCAGTGTCGCCGGGTAGAGCCTGGCAGTAGCCTGGCCTCGGAAGCATCGCCTGGCATCGTGCTCGCAAATTCTTGTCGAGTGACGTCAAGGCTTTTTCCTTTTGACCTACAGAAAAATTTGTTTTCCTTTCAAACCAAGTTTCTCGCTTGCGTCCTCGGACTTGTGAGACAGGCAGCGATGACACATGTATGACGTGCGTGCCAAGACATGCCAAGACATGCGCACGGCCAGGCACGGCCGTTCTCTGCCTCTTACCACCACCAAGTCCCTCTCTGCCCATCGATAGGATCCTGTATCCGCTGAAACCACCACGCTCTCCCAGCCCAGCAGCATTACCTCATACTCATTGTAGCACCCTACACCGGCAGCAGAGGTTCAAAGGGACCGCAAAAATACAAGCTTGACTGCGGCGGGAGACGGCGCGCAGGTGCAGCTCAGCACTTTTGGCAAAGTACTCGGAGACTCGTTCGGCTCCGAAATGCCCCTTCGTCTGGGAGTTCTCTCCGCTCTTCGGTTCTGGGCAGCGGGCTTGGTCTCTCAGGTGTATCTTTTCCCTCCACGTTTTCATAGCTGCCGCTGGTCTTGCATGTCAAGCAACGCCATTCCTGTACCTATCTTTTCGTGTCGTGTAATGACCTCGGCCAGGTGCGAGCACTTTGGCTTTTCCAGACGTCCAATCCAGTTCTTTCGATGGCCTTGGATTGCGAGCCAGATTGAGCCCCCGTCCAGTATGTTTTCACTTCTTATTCCATCGTGCATTTACAGATAGCTGGGCATCCAGAATTTGCCTGAATTTCTCGAGATGCCTGGTGAGTGATATACATATACTGTTCCAGCATGAACTTAGATCTGTCAGGTTGTCGTGAACGCTGATTGAAGCAGATGAAGGTATATTTTTTCGTTCTGAATCGGTCGTCTTCGCGCGGCTCATCTCCGTCCCAAGGTATTTGATTTCCAGCAATACTTCGGCACGAGCACCACCAAGCTAAATTTGGTTGTTGTGGAGGTCAATTCCGACCTGAGCGTCGTCGCGCTCTTGTCAGTCCCTCCTCTCTCCCCACCACCATTTCAGGCAATGACCCAGAATGTAGGCGGCGTAGGAACTGAGGTGCTGGTTGTTGGGAATGTTGGACGCCATGGTGTAGTGGGTTAAAAGAAGTAAGTTGCTGGGCATGCATGAAGCTGGCCGCCGCTCCACATACAGAGGCGGCATCAATGGTACAGAGAGTCCATAAAACTTAATTTCTCGGAGACACGAACGAACTAATTTTGGTCGGGTGAGTCCGAACTTGGCCGAAGTTTGCTGGAAATCGAAAGGTCGGCTGTGCAATTCCCCCATATATCCATGCTCCTTTTCTTCTCTGCTCCTACTCTTTCTTTAACCCCTTCCATCCTCGATTTCCGGCGCTTTTCCAAAATTGCCTCTTCATTTCATATACCCCATATGTCTTTCCCCGAACTACGCACTGCCATTTTTCATTCCAGGATCCGCCCGAAGGCAACAGGTGACCTGCGCGCTTTTACACAACGCATGCGCTGCTGCCTACGGCGCAGGCACATTTCAATTACAATCCTGCCGGGGGGGCACGTAGCAGCGCCGAAGATCCTTGATATAAGTCCGGGGGCAGATTAATTCACTACCCAAGATGAACCTCCGCTTCGCTCCGGGAATCAAGAGCAGGGTAACCATATACCCAAAGACTTCGCCCAGTTGGGAAGATAAATTCGAGCTCATTCTGCCGCACTGAGAAATGGACGGTACTACCTTGTGGCAATATATATGAAACCGGAGCTTCTACATCGGGGAAAAAATGAACCCCGGGAATGTGCCAAAGTATAGAATGCCGTCATTGACCGCAGTGAGTGAGGTTAAATTTAAATGAAACGTCCTGGACGGTGTTTGACTTCCGGATACCAGGGGTAGGCAATTGAAGAGAGTTGATCGACCAGAAGCATCGGTAGCCGTAGCATGTAAAATTAGCAACGAGACTAGATTTTGAGGGGAGCAGCAGCAGAAGAACATGGTTTGGAAATCGGGATCTGCCGCAGAATAAGGACAACCGGCAGATGTCGCAGTGGAAAAGCTGGGGGACAGATTAGCATCCCAACCAGCAACAGCGCCATTTATATGCCAAGAATTTGCCGCCAGGACTACGTGGCCTCATGGACGGATGAACAAGTTCACGCTGCGCCATAGGGAGAAGCAGCTGCGTCCTGTCAGAACAGGACTATGCGCAAAAGGAGGATGGATATATGGAGAAATAGCACAGCCGAACGAGCAAAATCTCAATGAACGGTTAATTAACAACCCTGTTCTTTCTATCTTCAATGAATATAGAAACCCCAGCATTCCCAAAAGAAAACCGCTGGCTTTTCGAAAGTAATTTATATTTTGTGGCTTAGAATGCTATACTGAGAATTACAACTTTCATTTCAACACAGCAAAATAAGACTGTGGCATGCCCAGCGCCACTTTTCCGTGGTACAGGACAGAGCGGTAACTATGTAGGATGTACTACGATGTGATCGCACCGGGAGTTGTAAAAGCACTTACTAGCGAATAACCCCCTTGGGTTACATAATGAATAGCTTTACCCAATGACAGCCATCCGCACCATAACAACAATCATCTGCGGCATAATGACAGTCATCCGCAATGCAGCAAAAGACATAAAAAGCGGGACGGAATGAAGCTGTGTAGTTTTTCTTCGTGTCGCCTTGCTTCACCCCGTGACGAAAATGCAGTTCTTCCGTATCATTGCCGCTCTCGCTGTCGCCATTGTCTCCGTTCAAGGGGCTTTCCTCGAGCGCACCCCGCACTGCGACTGTTGCCCGTGCGAGTATGTGCCTTTGACATTGCGCGGGGTATTAGTTCTAACGTCGTCACTGGAGGTGCAACCCTGGTTGCGACAAGTAAACCACTCACTCCTGGGAGAACATGGTTGGATGTCGTTCTTCGGTGTAGCCTCCTTGTCGCGCTCTAATACAACTGTTGCGAGGCGTTGCATAATCGAAAAGAGTCTGCGCGTAGCAGCCGTAGCCATGCTCTTGGGTCATGTGAGCTCGACCCGGTGCTTGAACACAGATTCAAGCAGCAGCGTCTGAATGCAAAGTTGTTCCGAACTATATATATTAGAGAGCTTGCGCAAAAGCCGCACGAGCCGCGTGCGCCTTTTTTTGCATTGCGCAGAGCTGCATGGCAAATTTTGAAATGTGAGAGGTGTCACTCAACTATTTCAATGTAAGCTTACCTGAGGCAAAGGAGAGGTGCTGTGGGGAGAGGCAACATCCTCAGCATTGCCTCTGGTGCGCAGAAGACGTGAGAGTGTGGGAAAGGGAAGTGGAACTTGAATGATGCTTTGGTGATGCGTGAAAAATGCGGCTTCCCGTAGTTGCACATCCAACGAATAGCACTCTCAAGAGTGGAATATGAGATTTAAGGGGCATTGAATGGTATTTAGCAAGACAAGAATTAAGAACAGTGAAGAAAAACCCGCGGCTTTGCGCAATGCACAAAAGCCGCATGCGGCTTGTGCGGCTTTTGCGCAAGCTCTCTATTATATGCCTAGGGGCGCCCCCCAAGCCTGGTGGGAAAATAGATAGGATAGGGGGCAAAAGAAACAGCCTTACTGTTCGCGGTTGTCTTGCTCTTGAAATAATTGCCCAAAGCCAAGATCGTCTCTTTGGAGTCGATGTGCCACTCAGAGACTGCGCGAGACTGCGCGAGGTTCAGTCACCCTGTCGGTGGCGGCATCGGTAGTGGGATGGGTATTCCGGGATGAATGACCTGTCTCCATAATCACGGTGGCAACGAATTCTGTAGTGGGTGTGGAGACCAATTTGAGAGCAGCCACACGGTTCTAATTTCGAGAGGTCACTAGGCACTGTGAGTAAGGGTTTGTTGCTGCCTGAGGACAATAGAAAAACCAGAAGGGGCGTGGAAAGAAGCCAGAACAAGAGAGGCGCGACGTGACATACCTAATATGGAAAACTTTCCGCTCAGTTAAAGATGAAAGGAAATTTTGAGCAATTTTTTGCTACTGGGCCGGAAAATGCCGGACCAATGGCAAAATTCGCTCTAACATTCCGCGCGCCTTTTTAACTGAGCGGAAAGTTTTCCATATTAGGTGTGTGAGAAGGGACTAATCCAACCAAAGCGAAGACAGAAAGAAAGAAGCGAGAATGGCGTATCAGCACGTCAAACCGCCGGGTTTGGTGCACGGTGAGCGGCAACGCCACGAGTGGGACACACTTTCAGATTGTGCAAAGAGCAACTTTCCGGCAACTTGAATGGATTGATTTAATCAAGAATCTCCGATCAGCCGAAAACGAAGACTTTTCGCCGAAAGAGCAAATGCGGCGGAATGTTGAACTTCTAACAGAGGGGAATGCAAAGATGAAAGGAGTATTTCTTGCGTTCCATTCAGTCGCGGTAGAATAAAACACATTTCGCAAAGAAAGAAACACCGTCTTTCAGACCGCCTTTCGGCCTCCTTTCAGCGGAATTGAAAGGGAAATTTTCTGGAAGGCGGAAAGGAATGCCTAATGATGTCCTTTTCGACGCCCTTTCACCTCAGTTGAAAAGAAAATATTCCGATAGGGCGAAAGGTCATCAAAATGCAACTTTTCTGCGCCGCTTTCAGACAGGGTGAATGAAATTCTTTCTCTGTTTCTGAAAGGTCTGAGGCTTGCCTCGACTGTGCGTTTACCCATTCTGTTTTGGACTTAGAGTCTCTCTTGCGTTCTACGTAACAAACTATCGCTATTAGCAAGAGACAATCAAGTTTAGTTACTGATATCACTGGAAGATCAAGTTTGGCCAGTAGAACTATTCGCAGGGTCCAGGTGAAAACCAACTCTTTTTTTCACCGAAAGAAACTTGCGACATCTGCGATGAATCAATAGAGACTTTGCGGTGAGCCACCGGTAGCCACCCGGTGGCTCCCGAGGCATGCGGTGCTGGTGGCGCCCGAAATGACGGGTAACCCACTCAAAATGAGCCGCCGGCTGCCACTGGACGAGATTAGGTCAGCCACCAGATGACGTTGTCCCTGCGTAGGGCTGGTGGAGCCACTCAGTACCGCATGCCTCAGGAGCCACTGGATGGCTACTGGTGGCTCACCGCAAAGTCTCTAATGTTTATTGGGTAGGCGACATTGGAGCTGAGGACCGGAGGAAATTTCAGGAATTGCAATACGTCAACCTGGTCTTACAGTACTTGAGTGAATCTCAGGATCAGATAAATGTCTTTCGCCGCTGGAAATTTTACGAGGCCTGGAATAGAACGATACGTGGATCCGAAAAAACGCAAAGTCAAAATGGATTATGAAAATATCAGCGAGATCCAATGCAAAGTCGCGGACATGAAAAGCCAAGGTAAGGAAAAGAGAAAACTGAAGCTCACCGACATTGAATAAATATAGCCGATCGCGCCACCATGTGCGGTTCAACCGACCAGTTCGTCGGCTGAATGGTGCAGTACGTGCGCCGCCAAAGAAGAAAGCGGCCTAGGAATGTGATATCTGTATAAGGAAGGTATCGAAAGTGATGTATATGTATAAGTCAAGGCCCAAGGAGAAATTCCTGAAAAGCAATGCGGGAGAATGGATGCTATGAATGAGATAATCGCGTGCAACCGCAGGAGGCAGTGGAGCTTTGCTGTCCCTCGGAGCCGTATGCCAACTAATACGCCCTGGCACTTAAACGGAGCCGATGAGCAAGAGCGCCGAGAGGTCCGAACCTTGACTCGGCGTCACACTGTGGGAAGTAAAAGAACTTACCCTCAAAGCACTCCGGACGCAGTGCCCGAAGTACCCACATGTAGTACTCTGAGGTACTCCAGCATAGTACCTTTACAATGTCACTCATTCAAATGAGTCAGATGTAACATGAAAAGGCGTTGAATTCTGCTTTAGACCAAATACTTTACAAGCTCATTGACAAGCCAAAGTGGATAACAAGTGAACTTAGTGAACCCATTACATTCAATGAACAAACTTAACCTGACTCCCCTATAACTGAAATACAGTGCACAATATACAAGAAGTCAGCTATTCATACAATGTCAGTGACTCAGTGTGGTTACAGTCATATGAGACACAAATTCACTGATTCAACAACTCAAAAAAAAAAATTAAGCAAATCAAGGATTTGCTCAACAATAACTGGAATCTGTTCAACTAAACAGAATTCATAGGAGTCGTGGTCTTGAAACTTAGCATGAATTCCAAAGAAAACCCTGAGCTGAAGTCCCATGCCTTATTTGATGGTTCTGCATCTCCTTGTGGCTGTTTGGCTCAGTGCTTATCATGTCCGCTGCTGGTGAACTGTAGCCCCTGCAGGTCTTGGGTTCGAATCTCACAGCTGGAGCTTTTTTTGCTACCAATGAACAGTGTTCTGCTAAACTTCGATTAAACATTGTTTAAATCTGGTTGATCGCGTTTTAATTGAAACAAAACACTGTTTAAGCCCTGTGAGTAGTCTCCTCCCTCGGTCCACAGGCTCAATACTGTTTAAACAAGCAATGCTTAAGAAGGATTATGTGTTGAGACAGAAGTTGATTAATCAAACTTCATATAGATTCTTTAATTAGGGGACCATCTCGAGTTGCCCAGTCAAAACCTGTGAGGTTGCTGGTGAGATCAACGGCAACGCGACAAAATGAGAAGTGTTTGCTCCCTGGTTGCTGGCGGAATACGGACCTCAAAGGCTAAGACATATTAGTTAGGTACGCAGATACAACACCCAAATGTCTAATTCACGAACGGTCAAGCCTTGTCCATTCTGGAAACCCCCGGATCAACACCAAATCACGGACATCGAAGAAGAATACGCACAAAGGGAAGGGTAAGAGCGTCGGTATTGTCTCTGCAGGGTCTACTTGGAAGTTAGGACTAAACCAAGTCAAGCCGGCGTGGGTGACAATGCGAAATCAAAGAAAGAATCCTGACAACGCACCAAGGAACATCAGAATCAGCACGATACATCCTGAAGGAAATATGGCTCGATAACCAGTCAGTTGACGGCAAGGATCCGAGTGGTGATTGCGCTATATTAGAGAGCTTGCGCAAAAGCCGCACGAGCCGCATGCGGCTTTTGTGCATTGCGCAAAGCCGCGGGTATTTCTTCGCTGTTCTTAATTCTTGTCTTGCTAAATACCATCCAATGGCCCTTGAATCCCATGTTCTACTCCTGAGAGTGCTGTTTGTTGGATGTGCAACCGTGGGAGGCGACATTTTTTATGCATCACGAAGGTATCACTCAAGCTCCGCTTCCTTTACCTACACTCTCACATCTGCCACGCAGCAGAGGCAATGCTGAGGATGTTCCCTCTCCCCACAGCACCTCTCCTTGGCCTCAGGTAAGCTTACATTGAAATAGTTGATTGACACCTCTCACATTTCAAATTTGCCACGTGGCTTTGCGCAATGCAAAAAAGCCGCATGCGGCTCGTGCTGCTTTTGCGCAAGCTCTCTATTACGTTTCAGGCCGACTATACGCGGGAAGAAAACAGTTTTGCATATGATCCTCTTCCGGCCTTGAATACGGACCGAGAGGTCAGTCCATAATCATTGAATGAGGGAGAAACAGGGGGCTTGTGAGCATTTCAAAGGATTTGGAGAAGATAGAAGAGACTTACGCGGCCTTGTTGGTCAACCACTCAATTCACCGTTGAAGCGTCGATTTCTGCTAATATGAATTCAATATGCACCACAAGTCTCAATGGCTCTAGAAGTCAGTTTAAAATCTCCCACGGGGATCAGCAACACGAGGATCAGCAAGACAAGATCAAAATACTCAATATGACTGCCGCTGTGACTGTGGCCACGGTTCAACGGCACACGTTGAACGGGTACCGTGCACATTCCGTAGGATAATATCTTTTGGGCAGCTTGACAGCCCGTTGAAAGACGGCCGTCACAGCGGTTCCACGGGTATCTGATTGGTTGTGGCTTGAGCTAGAGGATCTCTTTGATGTGGTATCTCTGCTCGACTGCATGTTCGCCCCCGATACATAATTTTACGCAACACAGTCATCTACGATTGCAGTTGAAGTTTCGGCGCGCCCACGGCACTTGCCGTACCTGATGGCTGTGGGACTGTCTTTCCCGCCAGAACGATTCCGAGTCGCTCTGGAGGGGATAGTCAACGGGGATTTGAGGGTCCCATAGGCTATGAGTACGCACCTTCCAGCTACGTATCAAACAAATGTGCTGAATTGTGATGAAACTGGGGCTGGATGTGTGTGCAATGGATGATTTAATCACAACACTGCCTCCAGCAACTTCCAGAGGCAGAATGGCACAGGTTGGCGAGTTTCAACTTCCGCATCACGCCGGCTTCGCTGGCCGAATGGTTCAGTGTTTGGGAGCTTGCGGATCCGAACCGGAGTAACGGGCTGGAAGGCCATCAGAACAGATCAGACTCGATTCTCAGGCGTGGAACTGGCGCCAGCAAGGTCCTCACGTGGCCAAACCCATCCTTTACTGTATTCAAATACAAGCTTTAGGACCCTTGCCTCCGGCACGGCTTACTCGCTGCGCTCGCAGCCGTCCCTCCGGCGGGTCCACAGCTTGTTGGGGCTCTGCCCCAAATCCCTGCTAAATCCTTGTTTCGCCACAGACACGGCGGATACAGAGTCCGGGGGTTCGCCTGCACACGGCGGATTCCGAGTCGTGGGAACCGGCAGGGCGTGGGACCAAACCACGTGAATTTTCATGTGACTTTAGTGGCTGTGTCCATTGTGTTTTCAAGTATAGGATATTTGAATACGGTTGGGCCCATATCGTATTGTATTCATATCATATCGTATTCATATTCTGTCGTATTCATATTCAGCCAGAGGCCTGGCGCCGTATCGTATTCGTATGTATTTGAATCTCTCTATATAATATAATTCCAGAGACAGAGAACCTCCAATGGAACGTCACATGCGATGACCTCACAGCTGCCGACGTGCGGAAACTGCCGGGGTGTTGCACTGGGACTCTAACAAGCACGACGTAACTGCGTACTGGGACTACCAGCCGGACACAAGCTGGGAACAACGAGCCCCGTGAATTTATTCACGGGTAGCAACTTCTCTATATAATAGAATGGCCGACATAACGAGCATTCCATTGGAACACACAGCCACGCGGAACAGCGGCATTGATGCCGGGACTGCCGAGACCGCCAAGGAACAAATCAAACGTACCACGGGTAACAGCCAACGGGCAATGAGGGCACAAACCAACAAGAGACTGGGAACAACCAGCAAGAAACTGGGAACTGCTAAGGGGATACTGGGAACAGCCAACGGGCAACTGGGAACAGCCAACGGGAAACTGGGAATAGCCAACGGGAAACTAGGTTCAACAGCCAGCGGCAAACTGAGAACAGCTAACGGGAAACTGGGAAGTGCCAACTGGGTACAGGCTACAACCAACACCTGCCTGGGTACAACTGATAGGAACTGAAGAAACAACTTAAATGCCCGTGAATTTATTCACGGGTACCAACTAGTATGTTCAAAATATATATTTTCATATCGTATTTTTGGCAGCACTAATCATAGGCCGCGTGATTGAGCAGCAGGTCAGACGGCTGGAACTCGCCCAAGCTAAATTGTGATGACTGGCGCAGCAAGAAAAGGAAAGGGAACGAAAAGGGAATAGTGCTGTTGAATTGAAGGGAAATTAGTGGAGAGCGCAGTGCCAGAAAATGTGGCGAATATGGACAATGGCGTACACGTAGTCCCGGCATGCAGCAGGTCAAAGGAAAGGCATCGCCTGCATTGATCATGATTCATGAGACCAGCTGAAGCTGTGTGAAGTGCACAGCAAGTTGCAAATGAATGGAGATATATGCCACAGTGGGCCGCCAGAGAGAGACAAAAGGACATGAGATAAATGGGGAAAAGCGCAAACATGTACAATGACACGCCGAGGTAATCGGTAAAGAACGGTTAATTAATCATCGTAGAAATAGACTGTGACATTGTTACATTCTGTCACAAGCACCGACGCCTCGCTAATGATCAGCGGAGGATGTAGCGAAAGAGTAAACGAAAATCTAGCATCTGCGATGCAACGTGGGTGGGAGTGGAAGCCTTGGGCTCGCTGTCGAGGGCGGACCCCAGCCGCAGCACAAAACCCAAGGCTCCGGAGCGGAGAATGCCTGCGACAAGCCAGCCGTCAAAGCACGTTAAACACCCCCACACACCAAGCTTTAAGCAAAGCATTCGGGTTTGCTCAAAGCGGGACCAAGTTTAACTTGCGCAACGCATGCTTGTTGAAGTTGAACTCCCCATCCACGTCCATCATGTCCTCGGGCAAACATAGTGAACGTCCGCAGATAAATATCCTAGAAACAATAATAAGTGCACAAATTTTGAATTGCTAACATACCTCGAGTTTTCGATACAATAGAGAGTTTGCGGTGGAGCCACCAGATCAACTGGTGGCTAATTTTTCTCAGGAACTCCCCGTCCTTGGAGGCTAATGTAGCCACCATTTATAGCCCCCATAGAGAGGATGAAATAGTGGCTAGCATGCAATGGACGATCCTGACACTAACCTAAAACAAGAGCCACCAGTTGATCTGGTGGCTCCACCGCAAACTCTCTAATGTTTGTTTATGGTCCACAGCTCACGGGTACCTGCACGCCAACATTGGACATCATCTGAATAAAAAACTCAACCCGTAACCAACGGGTGCAGTGTGGCTAGTGTGGTTAGTGTTCAAGACTATTCAAGCCTGCCCCAATTTCGACCAGCGCCTCGCGCGGTATCCTCGTCAATTGACATTTCTAAATAAATTAGATCCCGCGGTCATTCAGACCTGCCCCAGGTGCGGCGTCCCTGATACTCGACCAGTGCCCGCTCGGCGTCACTGTCAATCGACATGCCCAAATCAAAAAACAGAAAACCCGCGGCCCTTCAGAGCTGCCCCAGGTGCGGCATCACTGATATTCGACCAGTGCCCGCTCGGCGTCGCCGTCAATCGACGTACCCGACTCGAAAACAGATCCCGCGGCCATTCAGGCCTGCCCGGGTCCGGTGTCACTGGTATTCGACCAGCGCCCGCTCGGCGTCGTCGTCAATCGACGTACCCGACTCAAAAACCTGCCCGGGTCCGGTGTCACTCGTATTCGACCAGCGCGCGCTCGGCGTCGTTGTCAATCGACGTACCCGACTCAAAAACAGATCCCGCGGCCATTCAGGCCTGCCCGGGTCCGGCGCTACTGGTATTCGACCAGTGCCCCCTCCGCGTCGCTGTCAATGGATGTGCCCGATTCAAAAACAGATCCCGCGGCCATTCAGGCCTGCCCGGGTCCGGCGTCACTTGTACTCGACCAGCGCCTGCTCGGCGTCGCCGTAAATCGACGTACCCGACTCGAAAACAGATCCCGCGGCCATTCAGGCCTGCCCGGGTCCGGTGTCACTAGTATTCGACCAGCGCCCCCTCGGCGTCACCGTCAATCGACGTGCCCGAGTAAAACAGGTCCCGCAGCCATCAAGCCTGCCCGGGTGTGGTGTTATTCTTCATGAATCGTCATCGTACTTCCCTGACTGCAATCCTGTATGTCTCAGCTCCAGCCAGATGCCCTGAAAGAATTGGATTCCATTGTGCCACGAAACGGACTAGGCACGCTACTCCAACGTCCTGCAATGTCGGCCCAGAGACGAGTAAGAGGGTCCAGAGGTATCAAAAAAGTCAGCGATGCGCATGGCCCGTCGTGCGCACTGCGATCCTGAAGTCGTCGATGGTGTCGGGACTGAAAAGATCGCACCGCCACTTGCCGAGATCAGCTGACTCGGCAAGTACAGTGACGCAACTTGCCGCTTCTTGTTTAGCGAGGCCTATCTTGAGCTTTGAGTGCAGTTTGTGCCTCACAGCGCTTGTGCTCAAGGGCTACCTTGCTGCGGGAGGCCAGCTTGACATCTTGTCGGGCAAACGGGCACCAAAGAAGTGTGGGCCCGGACCATCAGGCAGAAGGGTTACGAGCGAGGTACGGTCTGCACCTCGTCAAGCGGGTGAAAACAGGGACGATACGTGCCTGCGGCAGACGGGTGCGGGTACGGGCACGAGGTAAGTGGCTGAGGCAGACGGGAGCCTACGAGGTACGGGACCCGGGTACGGGTAAGTGGCCGTGGCAGACGGGTATGAGTGAGCGATCCCCGCATGATTACGCGCCCCATCAGGCGATCGGCACGGAGTTAGAGGTCTCATCTGACAAACGGGACTCGTATGCGCCGCGTCGTGCCAGGGGAGACGCGCTAGGTAAATTTCCAGTGGGCGGCGAGCTTTGGCGGAATTGATGTCACTCGCCGCAAGTTGCCGGTGTCCAGTGAGCAAACGAGGTAACGGCCAGGAAGGATGCAGGATGGCGGCATGCGAAGCCCGTAAATGCACCCTGAAACGAGTGAAGGCCGTGTATCGCACGGGAAGGCGTTCGGTCAAGCCTGGCCTGCCCTTGGAAAGTGTGGGGTTATCACGCCCGCAGGCGATGCGCGTTCTACGGACCTTCTATCTACCTCTCAGGGGTTCTGTACGCGTAGGGGGATGTCGCTGATGTGTCGAAAATAGTGTCTGCGATTCAGACAAGTTTGAATCTCGGCGGTCAGACCTGGGACGATTCAAGGTGATGCTTGTTTCCGAATCAACCAGTGAATCGACCTCAGGCTCTGAATCACTTTCTGAATCAGCCTCCTCAGATAACTTTGACTTCCCCTAAGGGTTGGTTTATATGGCTTCGGTGGACTACAGTCTGAAGGGCTAATTCCCGCTTCGGCAATGAATTTAAGACGTCGTCAGACTCGATGTTTACTGTATTGTTCCTGCGCGGTCTCAAACAACCGTCGTAGTCATCTGCGCTCGGCAACGGCTCGGATCCAGTCTCGGGCAAAACGCAGCGTCAAATCCCGCAAACCCGATCACATTCGGGCAACGCCAATGTTTTAAAAGCGCGGTCGTCGGATGTTTCTTTTTTTTCCACCCCCGCACACTTTACCCACTTTGCCCCGCCGCATATTCGCCCACCATGCCCGGAGGAGCTGTTGTGTTTGGAACGACCGATACGTCCCGGATTGAGGCTCCGGTGACGATGAAGACCTATTTCATGTGTGTCTTCGCTGCCTTTGGTGGTATCTTCTTCGGATACGACACTGGTTGGATGGGGGGTGTCCTCGGCATGCCTTTCTTCATCAATATGTATACCCACAAGGCCTACCCTCCAGGAACTGTTGATGCCGCCCACCTCCCTGCTGACTTTTCGCTCCCTGCATGGGAAAAGTCGCTCATGACCTCTATTCTCTCCGCGGGCACTTTTTTCGGCGCCCTCATTGCTGTATGTCGCGTTGAAACATGGACTTTTGTGTTTTACTGACATCAAATTCTAGGGAGATATTGCTGACATTGTTGGTCGTCGCCCCACCATCATTATGGGTTGCGTTGTTTTTGCCATTGGTTGCATTCTCGAAATCGCACCCCTAGATGTCCTTGCTTGCTTCGTTATCGGTCGTCTCGTTTCAGGTGCTGGTGTTGGCTTCATCTCCGCCGTCATTATTCTGTACATGTCCGAGATTGCTCCCAAGAAGGTTCGCTGTTCTGTTTCGTTTCACCCCACTCTCATTTATCGAATTCGCAGGTCCGTGGCGCCCTTGTCTCGGGCTACCAATTCTGCATCACCATCGGCATTCTCCTCGCCAACTGTGTCGTCTACGCAACCCAAAACAGACTCGACACTGGCTCATTCCGCATCCCTATTGGTGTCCAATTCCTATGGGCTCTGATACTGGGTGGCGGTCTCATGTTCCTGCCCGAATCCCCCCGTTTCTGGGCCAACAAGGGCGACATCGAGAAGGCCACTGTGGCTCTCGCCCGCGTCCGCGACCAGCCCCGTGACTCTGACTACGTCCAAGACGAGCTTGCGGAGATCATCGCCAATCTCGAGCACGAGAAGGCCCACATTCCCCAGACAAGCTACGTCGGCAGTTGGCTTGCGTGCTTCCAGGGCTCCCTCTTCGACGGTTCCTCCAACATTCGCCGCACCATCGTCGGAACCGGTCCGTCTTTCCCTGTCTTCTCTGATCCAATTTTCAATTTGATTTTTGTACAGGTCTACAGTGCGCCCAGCAATTCACCGGTATCAACTTCATCTTCTACTTCGGCACCTCCTTCTTCCAGACACTCGGCACAATCTCCAACCCCTTCCTGATCTCCCTTATCACCACGCTCGTGAACGTGCTCACTACTCCCATCTCGTTCTACCTCATTGAGCGCTTCGGTCGTCGTCGGATTCTCCTCGTCGGTGGCTCGTCCATGGTCGTCTGCCAATTCATCGTTGCCATCATTGGTACGGCCGCGCCCCACGTGAATGAGATCGGTGGGAACCCGACAGCGGTCAAGGCCGAGATCGCCTTCATCTGCCTCAACATCGCTTCGTTCGCGACAACTTGGGGTCCTGCCGCGTGGGTCGTCGTCGGCGAAATGTTCCCGCTGCCCATCCGCTCCCGTGGTGTCGGCATGTCTACCGCTTCTAACTGGTGAGCCTTCCCCTCATTCTTTTTTTTTTTTCCTTTCCTGAGGTGACGGTGTACACATGTAGGTTCTGGAACTGCATCATCGCCGTCATCACCCCCTACTTCGTCTCCGCCGACAAGCTTAACCTCGGCCCCAAGGTGTTCTTCATCTGGGGTTCGACTGCCATACTCTCCGTCGCCTTCGCGTACTTTTTCGTCTCCGAGACCAAGGGCCTCTCCCTCGAGCAGGTCGACCAGATGCTCAGCGAAACTAGCCCGCGCACGTCGAGCGGGTGGAAGCCGCACACCACCTGGGCTGGGCAGCAGGGCAAGGTCGCGGGGATGAGAAGGGTATTGAGGACAAGTCGAGCGGCGGAGCTACCCAGGCTGAGGCTTAATTTGTTTATTTGCAGAATGCATACCTTGGAATGCTGCCTACAATAGAATCATCTCTTAATCCGTGTTTTCAATTCGAGCACTATTCTACCTCGGCTCGGCGTGGGTGCCGCGCGTATGCCCAAAATTTCATTCAACAAAGACCATGAATGTGGAGTCGGACTGGACCGACTGTGGCATTCTTGCATCGTCGTCATACAGGGGTGGAGCGGTTGGATATCATTCCTAAATTGTTTGCGAAAAGTGTGTGTGAATGAGCAAGAATAAATTAGCATGTACCTAATGAATGTGGGCTGTGGGTACCACCCTGGAAACCGCCGGGGACCTTACGTAACGGGTGTAGGAGGTAAGCTGGTCTGCATAACCAAACCAGTCCTTCCAGGCTTGGTACTCCGCCAGGGCGATTACCTCTTTCGCTCACATTAGCCTCATTAGGAAGCGTCGAATGGTGAGAACGACTGTTTTGACACTCTCAATCGAGGAAATGCTGAATGAGGATTTGCCGTTCCATTTGATCGCCCCGTCCGCCTGCTGTCATGCTAGCCTCATTAGGATGCGTCGAACGGTGAGAATGCCACTCTCAATCGAGGTCGGTAGGTAGGTAGGT